>CATIWR010069762.1:0-25840 GCA_949677035.1 Omphalea diandra
AAAAAGAAAATAAAATAGAAAGATTTTCATAATAAAACCCTTGCAGTCTCTAATTTTCTTCAAGTTTGATTGATTGCCTATAATTCTTCTCTTTTGGACAACTTTTTCTCCAAAAAAAAAATAAAAATAAAAACAAAACCAAGAACTCTCTCTCTAGAAAAATAATAAACAAAAACAAAACCTCCCCTTTTCTTGGAATTCTCTTTCTCCTATTAATACTCTCCTTAGTCTCCCTCAAAATAGGAAAAATATCATCCTCCACCCTTTAGAAACAAGTTCTCCCTCTCCAATTTAGGATAAGTAATGGTGAAACTTTCCAAAAAATGCATGGATCCTTTCTCAATTGAATAAGGAAGATACTAAAATTTTGTCCAAAAAATATCAAAATTGGTCCCTGAACTGTCAATTTTTTGTTTGGTCCCTGAATTTCTAAAACTACACAATTTCAGCTAGAAAACTCCCACAATTCATCAATCAACTCCGATTTCTAGGATTTCCTATAAAATCACAAAATACAAACCAAAAGTGAGACATCATCTGCTATTTTTCTCCAAATTAGACTCAATTAACAATAAAAGTAAAATTAAAAATACTAAAAATAAAAAATTATCACCATTAGAACGTGTTACCTCTCTTTCTCTCTCTCTCCTTTTTATTGATAACAAAAGGGGGAGAAATTTATTTTATTTTTTATTAAGCTTTATTAGCGTTGATAATGTGTTTTAATATTTTGGAACTACTTTAGTACTTTTCTAGTACTTTAGCATTCAGACTATATTTTTTATACCTGTGAAGTGCTTTGAAAAATTCTAATCTATTATTATCGTTATTGGAAGAAAATCTATTATCATGTTAAATGCTTTTATGGATATTGCCTATTACCCAATGCTTGCGAAAAACTTCATGCATATTGACTTATCTTTCTTAGTTTTTTTTTTTTTTTTAAAAAAAAAAGCAATGACATTAGAGTAATCACCCTCTTTACTCGAAATATTTTCTCTTGGCATAGACTTAAGGGGAGTTACTCTAATCTTTCATTTGTTTGTTGAAAATTAAATGTTTGTCACTATGAAAAGAGGAGAATGTTGAACCTTAAGGTCTCATTCTATTATTTTGAAAATGACAAATAAACTTTGTTTAAATTATTAATGTCTTTCTTTTAGTATTATTTTTTATAAGATTACATGAGTTACATTTGCCATCTACTATGTCATATTAAAAGTATCTTGAGTTAAAGAGCTTAGTTAACAATGACAGGAGATCGTAAAAAAATAAATGTCAAATCATATTGAATGCTTTTTTATCTAAAACGAAAAGTGAAAAGTTATGGAAAGTCAAGAATTTGTAATAATGTGTTTGAAGCACTTTGAACCAACTAGAAGGTTGTCCTTTATAAATCAATTTGTTCAAAAATAGTAGTAATTGATGCAAAATCAGTATATCGCATAGCCATTATACGATTTGACTTTGGTATGAAAATTACATGATGAAGAGATAGCTGCATAATAACTCTCAAATTGAGATTAGACTGTTACTGATAGCAAATATATGGTCGAGTTGTGATGATTAATATATTTTTGGCCAGAAATTTTTTACACAAATATTTTATCTACTTAGAATTTATAAATATATATTCATAACTTATTTGAAGACATTAAAAAAAAAAAAGTCTTAGAGTCTACAAATAGTTTTAAAAAAACACTTATAGTATTCTCACACCTATATATATAACTTTGTTGATATAATTTAATTAAATTTAATTTAAATATAGATAAAATTTAGTTAGAAGTATAGAATAAAAATTAATAAAATAATGTGATTAATTATTAAACTTCTAGTAATTGATGATTGAAAAGTAATTATTGAAAATACCTTCAATAATAAAAAAAATAATAAGAGAAAAATTCACAAAATTTAAATCCACAATTGTTTAACTTAAGAATCAAGAAAAATAAAATAAAAATTATTAAAATGTGATTAAAAATTTTTATTTAAAGAATAGTTTGTATAAATGAAATATGAAATCATTATAACGTATTAGTAATATATTAAAATTAAAAATAATAATTTATTTATCTATATAAAATATATAAAAATTGAGATGAAAGTTGAATTTTTAAATTGATAAAAAAATATTTAAGATGTATATTGGTATGAAAATTTTCAATAGGATTAATAAAAAAAAAAAAGGCTAAATTTCATCGATTGAAGAAAATATGAATACATATCAATTGAATTAAATATTCTTGATACAAGTCATTTATCAAGTTCATCATAAAAATTATTTATGATGAACGTTTGTCATTTTTCAAATTAATATTTTAATAAATAAATGACTAACAATCATATGCTATTATTATGTTATATTAATTAATTGAAAACTATAAAATATCTAATTAAAAAGAACAATATATAAAAAAATAAAATATATACAATATAAGAAAATATTTTTAAAAGAAATAAAAAAATTATTTGTTTATCTAAATTAAATTATCAAAATATAAAATAATTTGTATAATATTAATTTAAAATTTATTTATTTCGGTGTTCTTATATCCATGATAAAAATAGGATGAAAATTTGCTTAATTATTTTATAAAAATTTTTACATTATAATTCGTGTGCGCAAAATTTACGACTAGTTAATGTTGTTAACTTCATGCTAATCAATATATGTAGATTAATGGAAAAGAAAAAAAAAGTGATCAAAATCTGCTAATGGTTTTGCAACATAAAATCCTTCAATAAACAACTACCCATGAATGCATGCCAATGATAAAAGAGGTTTTTGTCCATAAAAGAAACTAAGAGAAGAAATATTCTTCAAGTGGAGTGTCAAAATGGATTCTAATATGTGAACGTGATTTACGAGATGCACAAAATTAGTTGGTTAAGATTGAGTTTCAATAGTTCGTGTTATAAATAGATTGACCCATTTATGACATGATTTAAAATGGATTGTGTAACGAATTGGTGGAAAGGTGCTAACCCATCCCCATCACGATAACGATGACCAAAATGATAAAATCCCACAAATAACATCGTAAATACCTATTGAAATATGATGAATCAAAAGGTCATTGGCACCGTTGAACTTACCTTTTTTACTTTCTGATGCAATTAAGCCCACAAGTAACAATAAAGTGTAGCAAAAGTCATAATGAAGAATGCAAACTTAATATCAAATTTAGTCCAATATTGAAAATATTATTAAAAAATGGAGAATGAGGGTTATTAGTTGTTGCAAACTACCCCATTCTCTGACTAGTTCTTGTAATGATATTTTATTAATAATGTCATGATTGCATTTTTATTAAATATCTCTTTTATATTTTGTTTATGATTAAATTATAAATTTCATGAATAGTTAATTCTATCGAATGTGATAAAAAATGTAACTTGATCGTAAAACCTTTAGGTATAAAGAATTCTATTCTAAATTGTCCATAGTCAATCATTATTGTTAAGATAACAATGAATGAAGACTAGTATATGTTTTGATTGATGACTATATTTTACAGGTCATGGGTATGTGATATTAAGTCAAACAAATAGATACATGTTTAAGAAACATTGTATTGGATTGACTTACCATGAGAACACTACATGGGTAAACAGTCATAAGTGATTCTCATGCAATAGTATTAACTTAATCCTCTGAACTGAAAATTACCATGGATTCTAATATAATGAACTTCATGTTTTGATATAGTCCAACATTATTTTTAACATAATGATTATACAAACTAATATTAGACATAAAGTAAATCATAGAGAATAATATGAGTAATTGAGAGTAAATTTGTCCCTCATGTATTTATGAGAAATTTCTCGTTAGGCCCTTCGATAAGTTAGACTAAAGAGGTTGAATGGTTATACAAAAATGAATTGATAAATGTTATCCATGTCATTTTATATAAGTCTACTTGAAGATTGAGAAATAATTAAACTATATAAGGATGACATGATCCATACATTATGTTCAATTGAGATATAATGTGACAAAATGATTATAATACTATTTGCAAAATAGGTTAGGTCGGATCATTGACGTTCATAGAATTTGGGTAGTCATAATATCTTACTAGAGGCCACTTATGACTTGTATGCCAAAATAGATTTTGGGCCACTGCCAGCATTATGTAAACCTACAGGGTCACATATATAGAATATACCCCAAGTGAAAATTGGGTTTTATTGGCTCTCTCTATTTATAATTAAGATAACTAAAGATATTATATTAATTATTTAGATATCTATTTTGTTTTAGAGGTTAAAACATAATAGGATATTATCTTGTCTTAACATAAATATCTTAATGGTTAAGATATATATGCATGTTTAGAGTTTTCTAATTGAGAGTGAACATTCACCTTGCTTTTATTAGAAAATGTTTTAGAAAGAAAAAGAAAACCATAATGCTAGCACGCTATACATTTTGGAGGTTTTCTATTCATGTGGATACCTGCAGAGGACAATCATCCTTTGGTGACGTCTAAATTTGACTCTAATCTCGAGATTGAGTACTACAAATGTAAACCCCCTTTTTACCTCCCACCGATCTTGCTCCTCTTATTCAAATCACACATCCTTATTTTTAATTTAATCAAATTACATGGATCTTTGGTGAGTTTTGTGTGTAGAAATTTTATTTTTTTTTCATTGTGCTAATTCCATAAAACCCAACAATTATTGGTTTGTACAGACCTCCTAATAGTTTGTGCAAATAACTATGTGTTTATATAGTCTCTTGGTTTTACTATAAATAGAATTTGAAAAAAAAAAAAGAAAAGGGAAAGAAGAAGAGGGAGAAGGGAAGGTGAGGCTTTTGGACATCCCGGTTATTGTATATTGCCCTTAGAGGCATTATGTAAGAGAAAATCAATGTTAGTTTTGGTAGCTCATTGTTTTAAAAGCTTCTTACTGTTTGATTTTTGTGAATTATTTGTGTAGCTCTTTAAAGGTATGTATTGTCCTCTTTAGTTAATTATACATACAACTATTTTATTTCCTTAAAAGTTCACATGGTTTGGTTGTTTAAAAGGTGGATTTAATTTGAGGCTTCTCCCAAGTTTTCGCCCCTTTCGTTAGCCTTATTTTTCCTATCCTTTAGGAATGGATTCAAGTAGTTTCTCATTATTGGGTTTGTATCTTAATGTCTTAAAATCTAATGCTCATATTGTTTAGTATTGGTCATTTTATGAAATTTTTCTATTTTTAGTTGCATTCCTTTTCTTATAATTATGTTTTCCTATATCATGTGAATGGAAAAAAAATATAAATGGTATATTATGACCTAACAACCCAAATTAGTAAACTATAAGCTTTTTTTCTATTATAAGGCTATGTTCATGGTTTTTAGTATAATTAAAGTGTTATATACTTCATGCTTGCCCTTCAGCACCAAGAATGGGGGTTGAATTAATGAGAACAATAAATTTTGGAGGGAAGGTGAGGTGTTTAGAAATTGGAAGAAGAGTAGAAAAAAGTACACACAATGTTTATAATGGTTCGAGTGTTAATAAACCCTACGTCCACTCCCAAATTTTTCTTTATTGGGCATTTCACTCAACTTAAAATAGTGTTTCCAAGCTTGCACCAAACTTGTATAATGTGTTTTGATGGCTCACACACAACCTTACAATTTGTGTTTCAAGGCTCACACAAAACATTACTCAAGTGTTTTACACAACTCACACGTTAACCTATTACAAGAGTTTTGATAGCTAGACTAACTCTCAACTCCAATACAATGGTGTTTAATACTTACACCCAACAACAATATCTCACAATCAAAGAATAAAAAGTTGTGAAGTAAATTTGCAAGAGTTGGCTACAATTAATGAAATTCTCTTGTATTCATGTCTATTTGGAGTATTTATAAGTGACATCCACCAAAGAGACGTTACTAACAAACTATGCCTAAATCTCTAAAGTAAGCTAGGTAGATTTAGCATTAAATACCTTTCAGACTGATTTTGCGGTCATGATTGAAATTTCACGGTTGCGAATTTTAAATTTACACTGGGAATACGAAAATCGCAATAGAGAACCCCATTTTGAATTCTATTTTATAGTTGGATTTTTTTTATTGATTCAAATGTATCTTGTAAATGTAAATCATTTCTCTATATACGGCTATATAGTGGGATTAATATTATACTACACAATAAAGATTAATGCCTTTTTTTAATCATTGATAATATTTTAATGAAAATTTTTTCATTAATGAGTTGGTACATCAACCTAATGGTGAGTGTGACTTTTTATTTTAGGTATAAAAGTTTGTATCTCACCAATGTAAAATCATTTCCCCTAATTCTTGAAATATGTTAATAACAATTACACAAAGTTCGATCTCTCTCATCTCTCTCTACGTATGTGAAGAGTGAAAAGTCTTAGATTTTATTACTCTCATCCACTATTATAATGGAAATTTTCACCCATTTGGTAAATGTTACTAAAATATAGATATATAAATTGATTTGTCTCATTAAACCTGTGATTAAATTAAAATTATTGTCTTTGTAGTATAGATGGTGATATATGCAAAGGGGGAAGTATATGCATCCCAAGGATCCCCATCTTTACCATTGTACATGCTACTCATTTGGGGTAATGTTGGTCCTTTTGGAATTTTAGATGTCCTTTTACTTTTGCTAGCATTTAACCCCATTCATGGCTAGTAGTGGGTTTTGCATTACCTTTGGCACATTCCACTCTCTTGGGACAGATTAAAAGAGGATCTTAGGATCCCATGACCCTTCATTTGGGTCTCTATATTTTGGCTTAATACATTTAAGTCTTTATCTACATTTATGCTTCATTACATGCCTTATGTACTTAATGGTGAATTTTCATAGTAGAATGATACGCTTATTCATCCCTAATAAGGTAAATTGCAATGAGGACAGTAGGATAAATGAGTTAGGACCCTAAAAGAACAAGTTAAGGTGGTGTGGTTCCCTTTGAGTTACTTATTTTAAATATATTTAGGGTTTGTTTTTCTTCCATTTGGCCTATGCTTTTGGTGGAGTTTTTCTTTCATTTGGCCTATGCTTTCGGTGGACTAATATGTGTTCATTTTTACAAGTTAGAAGAACTAATCAATGCATGATTAATGTTTATTAGTTTAATTGCACTGATAATCCCATTTATGATCACATGTGTACTCTTTTTTCCCTATAGTAATTGTAACATCCCTATCTACATTCATTGGAATTATTAAATGAACATATTCATTAGATAAATGATTTTAAATCCCACAAGAACATATGTATTAGATAATGATCATTTAGACATGTGAATTGGATAAGTACGACGATGATACTTACACTATTACATTTACAAGTAATGTTTATACAGTTGTATGACAAATTATCTTATGTAGTGTGCATGTTATAACATCATAAATAATGGTGTTTTAGAGCTTATTTAAAAGTATAAGGAGCATATGGTGATTAGGAGATGGATGAAGGTGATGAAGGAGTAGAAGAGGGACTAAAAGAAGAAAGTGAACTTACAACCAATGAAAATGAAACACCATGATCTGTCTTGTTAAAATAGGTTAAAAAGTGGAATTTTTCATCCTTTAGGATCAAAATAGAGTGGTTAAATGTGAGGGAAAAAAGAAAGAAAGAGAGGGCTAAGGAAGAAAGAAAGAAAGGAAGAAGAAGAAGAAGAAGGAGAAGAAGAAGGAGAAGGAGAAGAATGAGCTGCCTAGGAAGGAATCCTAAGGTTTTCTGCTTCTGGAAAAATAGGTAAGTTAATTTATCTTCTTCCCTCATGAAATTAACCCCTCATGACATGTTAATCATGCATGGTTTCTAAGAATTATGAAGTATTTGAGGTAGGGCTCATGTATGAAAGTTGAAATTCAAGAGAAATAAGAGTTGATTGTGTTGGTTTTATTATTAAAGCATAATTTTGTACCCACAATTTCATAACCCTAAAAGAGGAATTATGGAAAGTGTAAAACATGAAAGTTGTAGCTTTATGCCCATCTAAATGCATGTGAAACATTTTTGCTTGATTTTGTGTGTGTGAGGAGATATGGCTCCTTCGTTAGGGCTAGTTCATAACTAACCAAAATCACCTCAATCTTTTTGTTTTCATATATTTTGATGACTTTATGTCCTGATTTAGATAAAGTGTAAAACATGAAATTTGTAGGGTTATATCCCCTCTAAATACCTATAAAACAGTTTTGATTGATTTTTGTGTGGAAAGAGATATGGCTCTTTGTTTCTGATTGACCCTGTACTCGAATGAAACCTCATCATTCTTATAATTTTGTTTTCTAAGAATTTGAAGGTTAGAGATTTGGAATATGGTGATATGTTAAAAATTGAAAGTTGTATTTTATGTATTATCTACATTCTTGTTAAATGTTTTTGCCAAATTTAGCGTAGTTGTTACGATATTGCCCCTTCATCATGACTGATTGTCACCATGTTGAAAACCTGCTCACCCTGAGATTGGTAATTTGTTTTGGTGACTTTATAGATTGAATTAGATAAATAGTAAAAACATGAAAAATTTTTCTTTATGTGTTTTGTAATTTTTGGTAAATCAGTTTTGTAATTTAATGTGTATAATTTGAGATATTCCCAAAAATGTAAGACCTACTCAGATTGAGATGACATTGAAATAAGGAAAAATTCAAAAATTCACTACATTTTTTTATATGTCTTATATTGACCTAAAATTTGAATATGTTGTATCATTATGTGTCTAGTTTATTTTAAAAAAAAGAATCATGTCATTTGGATAAGTATATCTAGAGTTATTACTATGAGAGTATAACAAGGTCGGGTTGCCATATAAGGAAAATATGCATAAACACTAAGTCCACTTGTATGGATCATGCCATAGTTTCATACTAAGCATTCATAATCATTATGACATACTTATAACCATGTATGTATCAAATGTTAGGATCTGAACACTTTAAGGAAGCTTTAAAGAGAGAATCAAACCTACCGTAAAGGTTGGTTACGTCAAAAGGTGAGTAAAAACCATAATTAGATTCTAATGTGTATGTGTAATAATTTTATGATATGATTATATTCTATTACATATATATGTGATTGAATTGTTATATTTTACATCTGAATACAAGTTAAATAAGAATTATATTCTCTTAATGATTACTTGTTATGCCATTGTGAATGAACATTTGCATATGGAACTAAAAGGATGTCATGATCGACTTGTCAAACACTTGCAAATCACTTGAAAAAGGGACCAATATGTCGTATTGGCACTGTTATTGATCAAATGATCCACTTGTTATTTGTTGGCCAACAAAATCAAATGTCACTTGAATCACATGAATTCCCAGGAACAGTGTTTACCTTGCAAGGTCACGATAAAAATCAATTTTTTTGCATTTGCACTTGCATAGTCAATTGTTATACTTGTAATGTATCATGATGATATTTGATTAGTGGTTGTGCCATAAGAATCTTATTATTGTTTTTATTCATTGAGTCGCGACTCACCAAATTGCAATTATATTTTTAAGATACTAAAGCGTAAAGTTTGGATACTTTGGTGCATAGAGTTTTGCATAGAGACACATAGACCACATGTCATCGGTTGAATTTCAACTCTCAAACCATAGGTCATCGACTGAATCTAACTCTCTCTATCCTTGTGTTATGTACATATATCTAGATAGAAACTTATTTATGGTCACTAGCTTTTATCATCAATTAACATATACATACATCAAATACATTGTTGGATTGTATGTATGATGAATAAACCTTTATGCGTATGTATTTTCAAACATGAATGTCATGATTTGTAAATGAAAATTGTTATTACAATAATTGTTTGTAAATGTTTGGACATTGTGAATGGATAAAAATATGTTAAATGAATTTTTAGGGCCACCAAAAATGGACTAACTAATCAATCATGCTAAAATTGTAATTGTGAATCAAAGAAAGGTCGAATCCTAAAATCTAAATGGTTTTAAGGTGCCTAACCTCTTTTCACATCGTTCCTAATTCGTAAACTTGATCTCTAATGGAGTGAGGACTGGTTAGGCCTTCTAGATAACTTATTAGAATTAATACTCTTCCTCACCTGAAATTTTATCCCAATGAAAGTCGAATGGTGACTTTAGTCGAGATTTAGAAGTAGTACTAGAGTATTACCCTACACTGGCCCTTTGGTTGGCCACTTGATTTCAATAAGGGTTTCAAACTATTGTGAAGCCTTCTAAAGATCCTTTGTTGATGTAAACATATGCCACTAAATGATGTTGTACTAATATATGATCCTTGTCGTCTTAACCCCCCGATGTCGATAAAAGGTTAGAAGTCACAAACAAGCTTTAACTTATTCGAACACAACCATGAAATCAAGGTTTTCATAAACACACATAAGTAAAATTGAAGTAAGTTGATATATGAATAGTATATTCTAAATCATAACCTATTTCTTTAACACTAATTAAGAATCAAGCATAATACTACTCAATGGAAATACTTTAATATATCAAGATAGAATTGATTGCAAAAGCAAAACATGCATTATACAAAAGAAACATAATTTTACCTTTACTTTAATACCCTTATCAAAGAAAAAATTTCATTTATCTTGTATTTTACAAAAAACTTAGTATCCTCAAAATACTTAACTTTATGCACTTCCACAACTAAAGTAAACAAATAATCACTATGACCCAAATCATCTTTTTCCTTCTTACTCAAGTTCCATACCTTCTTACTCTTTTTCATCACCACTAATCATGCCTAATTGTATGGTGATGTGCAAACTCAACGATCTTTGTTTGAAATATCATTATAGTTGATGTTGGGCTCTCCCTTACTATGTCATTGCCTCACTAAGAATTGTATTAATCAAGATCCTACTTATGTTATTCACCAAGTAACATATAACATAATGAGTTAATGATTGTTCCTTTTCTTTATTTCCTTTATCAGGAGTAAATGAAGTTCTTTTTTTACTAGGTTTTCTTTATCAGTTTTCTCTTTTTAACTAATTTTCAGCATTTGTTTAAGTAAATTATCAAAAGAAAAAAAAAATTCATCATTTCTCATAGAAGGCAAAGTTAGAAATAGGGCAATGAGCTTTAAAAGGGTATTAACCCAAGCATCAAGGATTTTGATTTCAGATTCAAATGATGTTGCCTTATAGGAAAAAGGAAGAATATTGTAGTTGTCATGGATCAATGTTGATTGTATTAGTGATAAAAAGACAAGTAAAGATGAATGCATCAAGAAATGTATTAGTAAAGATGGAGATAACCACGTTGTCTCGCATGTCACATGGCTGTGAAGTTTAGGGGAAGGAAAAGATAGGGACGTGGCATTGGAGGGAGAGATTGGATAGTCAACCTCAATAATAATGGAGTAATAGGAGGAAGTGTTGAGATCTTTGTTGGCCTAGGGCACTAAGAAGGGGGGGTTGAATTGGTGCTTAATTTAAAAATTAAAAAGAGGGTTAATATCTTTAAGAGAATGAATAGGAGAAGAAAGAAATTGACATAAAGTGTTTATAGTGGTTCGGATGTTAACTAACCCTATGTCCACTCGCCAATTCTCTACAATTCGGTGTTTCACTCAACTCAATAGGTGTTTCCAAGCTCACACCAAACTTTTACAACTTGTGTTTTCTAGGCTCACACAAAAATCTCTTACAAGTGTTTTCAAGGCTTACACTAAAACCTCTCACAAGTGTTTTCAAGGCTCACATTAAAACCTATTACAATAGTGTTTATTGCTCATACCAAATAATCACTAAAGCATAAAGGCGAATTGAAAGAATGAGTAGCAAATTAGCAAGAGTATGGTTACAAATTAATGATTTCTCTTTTATTTACATCTGTTTGGTGGAGTATTTATAGCTCATATCTACCAAAAAGACATTAGACTAAAACAATTAAGAAATCTCCAAGATGTATTAGGCAGATTCAACATTAAATGCTTATCAGGCTGAAGTTGCAGTCGCTGTACCTTTTCACGATCGTAAATTTTCAATTTCTATAGAGGAGCAGAAAATTTCAGTGAAAAACCCCATTTGTGTCCACATGTCAGCTTTTTGTTGGTCATCCACAAAAATATAGCTGTTATGTTCTAACCACTCTTAAAAGTCGCGGTCGCGAGACAACAATGCCTTAGATGATACTAAGACCCTCCTTTGTTTGAAGAGGAAACTTCAACTCCTTGAGTCACGGTCGTTACTGAATTTTTGCCCTATTGATTTTGATCATTTAACCGACATTTAGGACACTTGGCATGTTGTGGTTGTGACTTTGGTTCCTTCCTTTGTCACTATGAAAGTCACGGTCGCGACACTTACCGTGAATTCCTCTGTGATTAAGGCTTGGCAATCTTTGCCTAGTTCGTGGTAGCGAGATAGCCCGCGATTTCTTCTATCTTAGCTTCATCCTTTCTTGTGATTGATTCGTGGTCGCAATTTATCATACACACATTGCGAATTAGAGTGATCTTTGAAGATTTTGAACTCCATCCAGCTTCCAACGAAAAAATATAACTTATAATCTGCAAAAAACAATAAATAAAAGTATTAGAGTTGATCAATCTCTATTGTCAAGATCAAAAGAGGTTCATGACTTAGATTAAATCAACATAGTCCAATAATATCTCTCTTTTTGATTTTGACAACTTAGATTGATCCTAAGAGAAAAAAAATAAATGCATGAGTTTCAAAGTTGTGAAGTTGGGCCATTCAATGAATACTTAAAAATTTCTATACAAAGATCAAAGTGAAATTTCTAAGTATGACTACAAACCTCCCCCTCAACTTATACTATTTACTTGAAATTATTTTCTCTCCCCCTTAGATTTTTTTTTTATTCTTTCTCTCCCTCTTTGGCAAGAACAAAAAGAGGGTTCATAAGGGAAAAGAACAAATGCATAACAAATAGATAAGTGTTCATAAGGAGCAAAATTAATAAGAATTGCAATCATAAAAGTAAATTCAATCAATCACATAAGATAAATAATTTTAAAAACAAACATTTTTATTTATTTGTAAGCAAGTTGTGGGATCAATAACTTTACATAAGTAAAACAAAGAGAAAATAGAAAGAAATCTTATTCTAGAAGATTGAAGAGTCATCATCATCTCTAGAGATGTCTTCCTTGTCATTGTTGCCTCCATCTTCAGCTTTGTCGCGTTCCTTAACTTCTTCATTGCCTTCCTCTTCAGGGGTGTCCTCATACTCAGCAAAATTAGGAAGATGGCAAGAAGGAATACCCATTTTCTCCTGCAAATCGACCATATCGCTGTGAAGGTGAGAAATAAGAAAGAATCTCCTCTTCATCATTCTCATCATCTTGTCTAACTTGCAGTTGATGGTGGCAAGAGATAGTTTGGTTTTGGGTTAGTTTGGTTTTGGGTTTTGGTTAAGGAGGATGGACTAGTAGGCTGCCTTCTTCAATGATGAGCCTCTTCCTTTTGAAGGCTTGAGATGTCTCCATCTTCTTGGCCCCAAAGGCACCCAAGGGTATATGTATATATATCTAGGTGTATGGCTTTGGCATTAATTAAGTAGGTGAGTTCAAGGAAGTTTTGAGAAGAGAGGAGTTTCTTGGAGAGCAATTTTTCATTCTCCTCATCAAGAGCTCCAACAAAGCAGTAGATTGCGGTTACATGTGATGGAAAAAGTAATTGGCTTTTAGGTTTGGTCCTCATGTGGATCAATTGATCCATAAGATACTGACCAGTCTGGATGGGTTTGCTTTTGACAATGCAAAAAAGAAAGGCCAATCCTTTTGAGACACTTTCTTGTTACCATCGCTTCTAGCATTGATGGAAAAGGTGATGATACGATGAAGTATCCAAAGGGGTAAGGTTTTTATGTATTTGGCTAGGGAAGTTTTTGGGTTGTGTTTGGTTTCGATTGAAGTTTTAGACTAAAACTTAGAAAAGATTACATTAAGAGCGGAGATAATGAAAATGATATTTTCTCTGTCTTGAAGGTTGAAGAGGGTGGATAATTGTTCAAAAGTAATAAAGTAAAAGCATGAAATAATAACCCGTATTGTCCTGCTCATGATTCTGCTTTACGACTTAATTAAACAGCACACATAAATTCCCTAACGACTTCTTCATAACCGGGTTCATCCCGAAAGATGAACTCATTCCAACCTAAGTTTGATAGAAATGCACATATTTATGCATTGATTCCAAGAGTCTCCAACAGAAATGTAGAAGGAATTTTGTTAGAAGGATGATTTTTATGAAGTTTTCCTTGAAACACTCCTTCTCCTCCTTTGTATTGCCCTTCATAAGATGAAGTGCTGGAGGTGCGAATGGTTGAGCCACATCCTTGCCCTTTTTCGCTCTAGAAATTTTCTTGGGAGCCATGTGAGAAGGTATAGAGAGTTTGAGAATTTAGAGAGTTTTGGAAAGAGAATTGATTTGGAGTAGGATGAAGTGATAAAAATCACTATTTAGGGGTTTATATAGCCATTGGAAGGGTGTGAAAATGGCTAGAAACGACTAGAATTGGAGTTATGAAGAGTTGGAAATGATTGGTAGTCAAATCACTTAGTTGTGTGTTAGTTACTAAAATTCGCGATCGCTAAATACATAGTCGAGACCTTTAATTCTAAAAAATGTGAGTAACAAACAAAAATCCAAGGGAATAGGCGTCCAACAGTCATAATTTTGAAAATTTGACTGAATTCACAGTGGATATTAAAAGTCGCAGTTGCACAATTAAAGTGATGATCCATATTAATATATTGATGCTTAATTTATGCAATTTGATATTGAAAATCACAATTGCAATTAGAATTAAGACATCCAATAATTGATATCACATTCAACTAATGCACATAGCAATCAAATAAAAGATCAAACTTTTTACTTTAAGGAGCTTCCATCAAGCATTCCCAACTCTTTCTTAATGAAGTTTAACCTTTTTTCATTTAGAGGTTTAGTGAAAATATTCGCAAGTTGATGAGTTGTGTTTATAAATTCTAACACAACAACACTATTTTGAATATGACTTCTAAGAAAGTGATGTCTAATATCTATGTGTTTGCTCCTAGAGTGTTAGATGGGATTATTGGAGAGATTGCTTGCACTAGTGTTGTCACATTTGACAGGTATATGATCAACATCTTTGCCATAGTCCTTTAATTGTTGTTTCATCCACAACACTTGGGTGCAACAACAATTCGCCGCTACATACTCAACTTCGGCGGTGAATAAGGCAACTGAAACTTGCTTCTTGCTAAACCAAGATACTAAACATTCTCCTAAAAATTAGCAAGTTTCAAAAGTGCTCTTTCTATCTAAAAGACTACCATCGTAATCTACATCCGAAAAGCCTATAAGACTAAAAGATGACTCTCTAGGATACCATAGACCTAAGTGTAAGGTGCCATGTAAATATTTAAAAATCCTTTTGATAGCATTTAAATGTGATTTCTTGGGACAGGACTGAAATCTAACACACATACATACACTAAACATAATATCAGGTCTTGAAGCAGTGAGATAAAGTAGAGAATTGATCATATCTCGATATCTCTTTTCATCAACTGTCTTACCTGATTCATCTTTGTCTAGTTTGATGGTACCACTCATGGGAGTTTTTGCTACTTTGCATCCATCCATGCCAAACTTCTTGAGTATGTCCTTAGTGTATTTAGCTTGGTTGATCAAGATCCCTTCTTTGGTTTGCTTGAATTGTAGACGAACGAAAAACTTGAGTTCTCCTATCATGCTCATCTCGAATTCCCTAGTCATACACTTAGCAAAATCCTTATAAAGAGATTTATTAGTAGTACTAAAAATGATATCAACAACATAAATTTGTACTATAAGTGTGTCATGTTTGTGCCTTTTTACAAACAAGGTAGTGTCCACCTTTCCCTTTTCAAAATCATTTTTCAAAAGAAATGAACTAAGCCTTTCATACCAAGCTCTTGGAGCTTGTTTCAACCCATATAAGGCTCTATTCAATTTAAAAACATAATTTGGAAAACTATGAGACTCAAAACTGGGAGGTTGTTCAACATAAACTTCCTCCTCAATAATTTTATTTAAAAAAGCACTTTTAACATCCATTTGAAAAAGTTTAAAATTCATATGACATGCATAGGCTAAAAGAATCATAATGGCTTTTAACCTTACAATGAGAGCAAAAGTTTCATCATAGTCTATCCCTTCCTCTTAGCACCAATCTAGCTTTATTCCTAGTGATAAAGCCTGACTCATCTAATTTGTTTCTAAACACCCATTTGCAACCTACAATTGGGTGTTCCTTAGGCCTAGGAACAAGTTCTCATATCTTATTTCTCTTAAATTGGTTGAGTTCCTCTTGCACAACAATCACCTAACTTTCATCATCAAGAGCCTCATCAATTGATTTTGGCTCAAATTGAGAAACAAAGGCAACGTTATTATCTAAAAGTTTAAGTTAAGATCTAGTACTTACACCCTTTGAGGTATCACCAATAATTAAGTCTTTGGGCTGATGGTTGGAGAATGTCCAATCCTGGGGTAGATCTTGACTTGGCAACAGTTCTTGTTGATATTGTGGTTCCTCATCTACTCTTGATGATTCACCTTTATCTTTGTCTTCATCTTCCTCTCTTGTAGTGTGTTCCAACTCTAATTTTTAAAAGTCACCTACAAGATCATTAATAAAAAAATCTTTTCTAAGAACAAGTTTATTAGATGCATTAAAAACTACGTTCATAATCTCCTCAACTACCATTGAACTTTTATCTAAAGCCCTATAGGCCTTGCTAGAGGTGGAATAACCTAAGAAGATACCTTCATTGGTTTTAGAATTGAATTTACCAAGATTATCCTTTGTATTCAAAATATAGCACTTACATCCAAGTACTCTTAGATATGATACCTTGGGCTTTCTACCATTCCACATTTCATAAGATGTTTTTTTGAGAATGGGTCTTTTAAAAACTCAATTTGCAATATAACACGAAGTATTAATGGCTTCGGCCCAAAAGTAATTTAGCAAAGAATACTCATTGAGCATAGTTCTAGCTATTTCTACTAGTGTTCTATGTTTCCTCTTTACAACACCATTTTGTTGTGGTGTTCTAGGAGTAAAAAAGTTGTGAAAAATCTCATTCTCTGAACAATAAGTTTCAGAAGAATCGTTTTGAAATTCTTTTCCATGGTCACTTCTTATAGAAGAAATGAAGTAACCCTTTTCATTTTGAATTCTTTTTGCAAAGATTTTGAAAGCATCAAATGTATCATTCTTATGAGATAGAAAGGACACCCAAGTAAACCTAGAATAATCATCAACTAGGATTAGTGCATAATATTTCCATCTAAACTAGCAACCCTTGTAGGTCCTATCAAGTCCATATGAATTAGTTGAAGAGGTTTAGATGTATTTACAACTTTTTTAACTTTGAAGGAAGATTGATGTTGCTTCCCCATTTGGCAAGCACCACATGTCTTGTTTTTTGAGAAACTTAGCTTGGAAAGACCTTCCACTAGGTTTCCTTTAGATAAGCTTTGTAAGAGCTTCATGCTAGCATGTCCAAGCCTTTTATGCCATAGCCAAGCTTCATTACTAATAGATATAAGACACATATTAGTTAGTTAAATTGTTTAAGTCAATTGAGTAGGTATTGTCTTTCCTTTTACCCTTGAAAATAACCCTTTTATCCACTAATGTGGTAACTCGACATTCTCTGAGGTCAAATGTGACTTTATTACCTTTTTCACACAATTGACTTACACTTAACAAATTATGTTACAATCCATCAACTAACAAAACATCGTTAATTAATGAGCAACCATTCTTACCAATGGTTTCAATGCCAATTACCTTACCCTTGGTATTGTTGCTAAATGTGACTTTGCTATTTTCTTTTACTTTTAAGGCCATGAATAGTTTTCTATTGCCTGTCGTATGCTTTGAGCATCCATTATCTATATGCCAATGATTTGATTCATTGGTGGCTGCCAAACATCCCTACAATACACAAATAAATCATCTCTTCTTTGGTGCCCAAACATACTTGGGTCCTGGGGGTTAGGTATTGAAGGGTCCTCTTATTTGAGGTAAACCTTCCTAATGTAGTAATAAATATTAATATGTTTATACCTCATGCAATAATGACATTAGAGTTTAGAGTTGTGAGTCTTTTTCCTATGCATAATCTTAGTATGAATAGGAGGCATTCTCATACTTTGGTTATGGGAATGTATACAAATGCATGAGTGATGAGAAGTGGACAAAATTTTTTTATGTTTGTGTGTTTGTGCATGCTTCTTATTGTACATATAAGTATGATTTGCTCTTTGAGCCTTGGGGGGCCTTACCTTTACCATTAGGCATAGGTGGCTTAGTGCTAGGAGCACCTTTCTTCCCAATAACCTCAATACTTGAAGTTTGAGGTGTTGTTGCTCTAACAAATATAGTGAGTGTAGATGTAGAGGTTGAGGCTTCATTAAATCCTAGACCATTCCTAATTAAGGGAGACCTTTGTAATATTATGAGTGTATCTAAAGCTTCCTTACCCTTATGAAATTTAGAGATAGAGCTTCTAAGCTCAATGACTTCTCCCTTCAGAGAATCATTCTCTTTTCTTAATGAAGCTAATGATGAAGATGATTTGGAAAGATTTTCCATTGATTTTTTTAGTTCTTCATTTGAAGTCCTCAATTCACTTACAAGATCATTAAGGCATTTGTAATCATCCTCTAATTTTGAGCATTTTTTCTTGTAAGATTTCATTTATGACTTATACTTGTCACATCTCATTGTGAGAGCTTATGAAACCTCTTTATCTACATCATCTAAGTTATCTAATTTGAATGAGAATGAGATGTTGGTTACCTCATTAAGAGAGTCTTCTTGAGCCATGAAGCATATGTTGGCAATCTCTTCATCCTCACTTGAGTTATCATCGTTCAATGACTTCTCCCTTTAAAGAATCATTCTCTTTTCTTAATGAAGCTAATGATGAAGATGATTTGGAAAGATTTTCCATTGATTTTTTTAGTTCTTCTTTTAAAGTCCTCAGTTCACTTACAAGATCATTAAGGAATTTGTAATCATCTTCTAATTTTGAGCATTTTTTCTTGTAAGATTTCATTTGTGACTTATACTTGTCACATCTCATTGTGAGAGCTTATAGAACCTCTTCATCTACATCATATAAGTTATTTAATTTGAATGAGAATGAGATGTTGCTTAACTCATTAGGAGAGTCTTCTTGAGCCATGAAACATATGTTGGCAATATCTTCATCCTCTTCATCCTCACTTGAGTTATCATCCCAAGTGGCTTTAAAGCTTTTTCTCTTCTCTTTGTCCCCTTTCTTCTTCTTCTTCTTCTTTAGCTTGGGACAATCATATTTGATGTAGCCTTGCTTGCCACACTCACAATAAGTGACTTTGGTTGATCTCTCTTTAGGATTAGGAGTAGCTCTTTTAAAGTTTCTTCTTTCCTTTCTTCTTATAATGAACTCCTTGGTCCTTTTAAAGAGCATTTCTAGCTCCTCTTCCTCCTTGTCACTTTGTTATTCACTTGAACTAACATCTACTTCCTTCACCTTAAAAGTGGACTTGAGTGCCAAGGTTTTCATTTCATGATTTTTAGATTTTTCTCCTTGGCCCCTCATTTTCTTCATCTCCTCATCTTTCTTTAAGGCTAACTCATGAGTTAAGAGTTTACCTATCAAGACTTTCGTTGGCACCTTCCTAATTTTTGGATTGGATTCTTGGATACTACACGTTCTAACACTAAACTTTTCAAGAGGTAAAGACTTTAAAATTTTGGAGTTTACCTCATGATTTGTGAGAATACTACCAAACTTCTTCATGTTAGTGATGATTACTAGGAGTTTATTGGTCATGTCAATGATGCTCTCATCCTTTTTCATCATGAATAACTCCCACTCCATCATATACATCTCTAGCTGGCTGGATTTCACTAAGGTGGTGCCTTCGTGATAGTTCTCCAATGCTTTCCATATCCCATGGGTTGTTTGGCAATGTTGTACTCTTCTAATCTCTTCAATTGAGAGAGAGCTTAGAAGAATTGTCATGGCTCTCTTGTTCTTGCCATTTGATCTTCTATGTGCTTCAACCCACTCTTCTCTAGGAATGAGTTCCTCACTCCCATTCACCACTTTGGTGGGTGGCTTCCATTCTTTAACCATAACATCCCAAAGATCCACCACATCCGTATCAAGATAGATCTCCATCCTATACTTTCAATGAGTATAGTCAGCTCCATCAAAGTAAGACTTAAGGTGTGAATGGATTCTTTATTATGCCATGATCTTTACTCAACCAATTAAGGTTTATTAGTAAGGCTTGGATCTGATACCACTTGTTGAGAATTGATGCTTAGTTTAAAAATAAAAAAGAGGGTTAATGTGCATAAGAGGATGAGTAGGAGAAGAAAGAAATTGACACAAGTGTTTATAGTGGTTAGGGTGTTAACTAACCTTATTATGCCATGATCTTTACTCAACCAATTAAGGTTTATTAGTAAGGCTTGGATCTGATACCACTTGTTGGCTTAGGGCACCAAGAAGAGGGGGTTGAATTGGTGCTTAGTTTAAAAATAAAAAAGAGGGTTAATGTGCATAAGAGGATGAGTACGAGAAGAAAGAAATTGACACAAGTGTTTATAGTGGTTAGGGTGTTAACTAACCCTATGTCAACTCCCCAATTCTCTATAATTGAGTGTTTCACTCAACTCAATAGGTGTTTCCAAGCTCACACCAAACTTTTACAACTTGTGTTTTCTAGCCTCACACAAAAACTTCTTAACTTGTGTTTTCTAAGTTCACACAAAAATCTCTTACAAGTATTTTCAAGGCTCACACTAAAACCTCTCACAAGTGTTTTCAAGGCTCACACTAAAATCTCTCACAAATGTTTTAAAGGCTCACACTAAAACCTCTTACAATGTTGTTTATTTCTCACACCAAACAATCACTAAAACATAAATGAAAATTGAAAGAATAAGTAGCAAATTAGCAAGAGTATGGTTACAAATTAATGATTTCTCTTTTATTTATATCTGTTTGGTGGAGTATTTATAACTCATATCCACCAAAGAGACGTTGGACTAAAACTATCAACAAATCTCCAAGATGTACTAGGTAGATTCAACATTTCGGTGGAAAACCCTGTTTGTGACTAACAGCTAGTCCACATGTCAACTTTCTATTGGTCATCCAGGAAAATATAGTCGTGTTCTAACCAGTCTTAAAAGTCGCGGTCGCGAGACAATAATGCCTTGGACGCGACTAAGATCGCAAATTCCTCTTTTTGAAGAGGAAACTTCAACTCCTTGAGTCACGATCGATATTGAATTTTTGCCCTCGCGATTTTTTATCTTTGAACGGACACTGGGACACTTAGCATGCTATGGTTATGGCTTTGGTTCCCTCCTTTGTCACTATGAAAGTTGCGATCGCGACTCAAATGCGACACTCAATGCGAATTCGTCTGTGACGAAGGCTTGACAATCTTTTCTTGGTTCGCGGTAGCGAGATAACCCGCAATTTCTTCTGTCCTAGCTTCATCATTTCTTGTGATTGATTCGCGGTCACGATTTATCATACACACACCACGAATTAGAGTGATCTTTACAAGATTAAAGATTTTGAACTCCATTCTAACTTCCAATGAAAAAAATCTAACTTATATTCTGCAAAATAACACTAAATGAAAATATTAGAGTTGATCAATCTCTATTGTCAAGATCAAAAGAAATTCATGACTTAGGTTAAATCAACCTAGTCCAACAGTCTTCCATATTTATGTTGAAAAGGCAAAGTTGGACACTATAACATTTAAAAAGGTGCCATTAAATGAGTTTGGTTCAGTTATGATTTTTTGTAGTAGGTAGCAACAATGACGATTGTCATAGGTTTGGCCATATTGTGTTGGTGGTATGGAAATGAGTATAAATAGCAAGTGAGAAAATACAAAACAAAAGAGACTAAGTAATTTTAAAGCCCCGTTATAATAAATTATGTAATAATGTTTTAAGTGAATAGTGATGGGATTTTATCTTACTAATGATGACATTTCAAAACCTTTCACTAATAATGTCTTATAGTGATCATTTTAAAAGCTAGTTATTAATATTTGATAGATAATATGCCATTTTCTTGTAGGGATCTCTTCATCATTTGAAACCTACTCAAGCCCTCTCAAATCATATCAATCACACTTTTTTTTTCTTTCTTCTGATAAAAAACTAAAATTCTCTTTTATTTTTTTTAAACCCTCATCATGGCCAAGCATAAATGTATCGCCATCCTACACCTAAAAAGGTAAAGAAACAACTTATAAAAGAGAAGAAACCACCATTTTGGCGAAGAAAGACAACAACCTTTCTCATTTCTTAGAGATTGTGTTTAGATATGGAAAACACTAAGAAAGGTTTAAGCATACTAAAACTATTATGAATTCTAGATTTCTTAAATATAGGTTCTTAACTAGCACCCACATTGAAAATGAAGTTAGGGCTTGGTTGAGAAAATTAAATTAGGAAATATTTTAGCCTTATCAAATTTTCTACTTATAAAAACCTTACACGAAGTTCTTTAATGGCCTTAGTGTGGATAATTTTAGTATTATGAAATTTAGGCTCCATAAAAAAGGATTCAAAATGAAAGCTGTTGAGATTGCTAAAGTAATAACTTTTGACAATGATTGATAAAAAAAAGAATTTTGGCACAACTTAGCTAGAAAATGATTTGTTGCCAAACAAGCCAAATCCACCCTCTTTAAGGACCTCATTCTCAAAATCATCAATCTAAAACCTATACATTTTATATAGAGGGAGGGGGGGAGTGGAACTCTTCAAAAGAATGATATGTTCTTTCTTTAGTGTATTGTTCATGAGAATAAGTTAGACTTTTATCATTAGTTCATTGATAGGCTTAATACTATTGCCTTCAACCACACTAGGGACATTGTGTTAGAAGGATATGTTTCTTGTCTTGCCTACTATCTCAAAGTTGTAAATTTAAATGATGAGGCTTTTCTATTACCTTCAAAGATTTTGACCCCTGGGTGATTAAATCTTAATAACAATGGAAATGGTGAAATGTGGTGATAACCATAAGACAATATTCATTCCAAATGATCAAAGTGATGAATCTCAAGCCTAAAAGATAAAGGTGAGGAAAAGATACCCCTTGTTTTAAAGCATTATTGCATGGCTTCATATGTTAATCCAGTCACACCATTCTTGACATGACAATTATTAAGCTTAATGCTATGGAGATGAAAAACGCAAAGGAACATTGAACACATCAAGATCTCAATCTCCTTTTTTTTATTGATCCTACCCTACCATGATTTTTTTGTTTCTCTTAAACTATTGGAACACTTTACTTCTCTCTATCTTTTTTTATTGATAACAAAAGAGGAAAATTTTATTTTATTTATTTTATTAAACTTTAGTAGCTCTAATAATGTGTTTTAATATTTCAATTTGGTTGGAACTACTTTAGTACTTTTCTAGTACTTTAGCATTTATACTTTGGACTATATTTTTTTATACCTATGATGTGCTTTGAAAAATTCTAATATATTATGATGGTTATTGAAACAAAATCTATTATCATGTCAAATGCTTTTATGGATATTGTTTATTACCCAATGTTTGCTATAAACTTCGTGCATATTGACTTAATTTTCATATTAAAGAAAAAGAAAGACATTAGAGTAATCACCCTCTTTACTCAAAACATTTTCTCTTGGCATAGACTTAAGGGGAGTTACTCTAATGTTTCATTTGTTTGTTGAAAAGAAATGTTTGTCACCATACCAAAAAAAAAAAAAAAGTATGTTGAACCTTAAGGTTTCATTCTACTATTTTGAAAAATAACAAATAAACTTGGTTTAAATTACTAATGTCTTTCTTTAAGTATTATTTTTGATAAGATTATATGATTTACATTTTCCATATACTCTCTCATATTAAAAGTATCTTGAGTTAAAGAGCTTAGTTAACAATGAAAGGAGATCATCAAAAATAAATGTCAGATCATATTGAATGCTTTTTTATCTAAATGGAAAAGTGAAAAGTTATGGAAATTCAAGAATTTGTAATAATGTGTTTGAAGCACTTTGACTCAACTAGAAGGTTGTCCTAGCTAATTATAAATCAATATGTTCAAAAATAGTAGTAATTGGTGCAAAATCAACAAATCACATAGCCATTATAAGATTTGATTTTGGTATGAAAATTACCTAATCAAGACATAGTTAGATAATAACTCCCAAATCGAGATTACACTGCTACTGAAAAGCAAATATATGGCCAAGTTGAGATGAATAATATATTTTTGGCAAGAAATTTTTTACACAAAGATATATTTATTTAGAATTTATAAATATAGATTCACAACTTATTTGAAGACATTAACAAAAAAAAAGTCTTAAAGTATACAAATAATTAAAAAAAAAACACTTATAGTACTTTTGATTTGTAAATCTCTTTTGAGATTGAGTATTTTGTAAGAATTTTTGTAATACTTTTGAGAAAAGTAGTTTATCTTATTGTAACACTTAGTGATTGGATTTGTAAAATATCACTAAGGGTGAAATCATTGTTAAAAATTTATTCTATATATAAAGTAGATCAAATTTTAGAGGAGAGAAACTCTAAAGTAAGTATTTGAGGAGAATAATACACTAGTGAGAGTCGAATATCTATACATCGATTGAGTCATTACTTCTCTACCCTTTACTTTTCTCATTATGAGTTCTTAATTCCACACAAATTTTTATAAACCTATAATAACATAATTCACCATTCCTCTTGAGTTGTTTTTCTCATTATGAGTTCTTAATTCCACACAAATTTTTATAAACCTATAATAACATAATTCACCATTTATCTTGAGTTGCCTACTAGAGATAACAAAAGTACATAAAAATTTGAGTCATTTTTTATATTTCAAAACATATGAAATTATATCCAACATAATTTTGATTTTTAAAAAATAAAATATTATTTAAATTTTTATATATTTAAATATTTTTAGTAATTGAAATTAGATCAAGAGTCATGTGGATTGACTATGGATCGAGTAACGATTAAGTCAAATTTGATCCAAAAATTTTGAATCATTTCATATTCATGGCATTTTATATTTTATTTCAAGTCAAGTCTAATTAAATCATTTTTTTCATACGAGTTCATATTAGATTTTCAAATCGAATAAAAAACTATCATTCTAATTCCATATAATCGTAAGTGTACTATTTTTATATAGGTTGAGATAACCTAATGATTTTTTGTGGTTGATATATAACAATAAAATATTTAGTTTACATTTTATTTAATATTATGGTAATTTTAGTTTTTAATTCAATTTTTAAATGTGAAATTTTCATTTAACAATTTAGCATAAATATTTTTACTTAATATTTCAATTTTAAATATTTTACACAAGCAAGGATAACATTATAAATGAACATTAAAACTTTTGTCCAAACTTAACCTCTCATTTTGAGAAGAACAAAAAATACTATTATAGAATAAACCTTATCATTCACTTTTTTTTCCCCTCAAAACAAAGCTGGTTATCACTATTAATGATGAAATATTTCATTGGCTTTTAAAAGTATATGGACTTTCAGAAAAATAAGTAGTAATAAAAATTACTTTTGGCAACATGTTAATTATTATATCGTGGACATTTTTATTTGTCAGCTATTGGCAAAGATTGACTTATGTAGTCTAAAACTCTCCACAACAGGAATTTTTTTATAAATTTTATGATTTTGTGTGTGTGTATATATATATATATATATATATATATATATATATATATATATATATATATATATA
>CATIWR010069763.1:0-10076 GCA_949677035.1 Omphalea diandra
ACTACAATATATATATATATATATATATATATATATATATATATATATATATATATATATATATATCAATTCATTAAAATTTTTCTTAGAGGTAAGTGAATTTAATTTAGATTCAAATTTAGTATTTGTTATTTTAGGTTAATTTATTTTAATTATGATTAATTAAAATTAAGTGAATCAATTATTTTATTTTGAGTGGTTTTAGATTTCAATTAAACTTCCACTTAAATTTTAGTTTTAAATTTTTATGGGAGTATAATTGAGGTATAACTAATTATTTTAAATCTATAATATATGAGTGATTTGATGATTTATAAGAACAATTATAAAAAACAATTGAATGGTTTATATAAATAGATCTAATGCTAAAAGTCATTTTTAATATTATAGATTTTTTGTATAAAATTAAAAATTTTATATTTAGAGCTACCAAGATTATTCACTGTTCATCCTTTTATATGTTGGTAATCTAAATATATAGTTTTATGATTTAAAATTTTATGTTGATCAAATCGTGAAAAATATATTTATAGGGTTATTTTTACAGGCTATTTAATCATAGATTAGTATGATATAGTTGTAGAAAATTATCATTTTAAAATAGTAAATGATAATATTTTAACCTTAAGTTTTATATAAAGTATTTGAAATTTATCTAGTAATATATATAAAATTTTTAAAGTATTCAATATATCACTTTAAGAGTTGTTTAGTTTTACTATAATATGGAATCCATTAAGTAAGACAATCTATTTAAGGATATAATTTAAAATAATAAATAATGTTAATTTAATTTCAAATTTTATATGGAGAATCTTTAATATATTTAATATGATATATAATTTTTTCAAAATTTTTAAAATACTACATACATTAGTTTAAGGTCAATTTATATCTATTGTCCTATAAAGACTATCAAGTACAACAACCTATTAGAGGTTATAGTTAAAATAGTAAATGATATTATTTGGATCTTAAATGTTATATGAAGTATTTAAAATATTTAGATTGACATATAATTTTTGTGAAATTTTTAGAATACCTAAGATATTTATTTTGATAGAGTTTTATTTGAAGTCAAGTATGAACTAATAGTTAGAATAACTTATAGTATCAATTTAATGTTATAGGATTAAATTCAAAGCTTAATTGAAAATTATTTTGAATTACCTCTAAGTTTTGTGTAAGTTATTTTGTGTTGAGGTTTAAGCTATTTTGGAGGTATTATAATAACATATTTTGTGGTTGGTAATTTAGGAATAAAGCTATAACTTAAAATATTAGGTTATAAATTATAAATGAAATATATTAGTTAATTAAAAATATTAAATGTACATATATTTACATATTTAATATTATAATTTTAATTAAAATTTGATATATTAATTACATGTTCTTAAATGTAATCATATGATGGTGTGGATGGTGCTATCAATGAAGAACCTACTTATATGAGTTTTGCATTGGTTCTTGTATTTAGATCAGGCATTAGTTGAGTACACTTGAATAAAAAATAAATGATTTATATGCTTAAAAGTTGGAGAACATATATTATGTGTATATTTATACTAAACGTGTTTGCTAAAAATTATTTGTCATGTGTAATATGATAGTTGTTATGTATTGTATTAGGAAAAGCCAAGGACTTGAAACTTTATGTTGCACCGAGGTCATATGTACATGTGTATATGGATATAGATTGTGGAGAATGATATGGTGTATACTATATAGTATAATTAAATGTATATGTATATGTATATATGGCTACAAAGCCTTATATATTATATGTAGGCTATAAGTTTTCTATGAATCACTTGATTTGTGATTTTGGTGAAATTAATTATTTTTTATTTATTTGATTGATTTATACTTGAAAGTGGTCTATGACTTCTACTCAAACTTGATCATGTGTTGTATTTTTTATTTGTTTAATTACTATTTTACATAAACTTTACAAGAGATTAGAATGAATTATGTTTATACCCACTCCTTCACTACTTAGATTTGCATGTTTTGATTATTATCAAATAAGGCTATTTATTTTTTCAAGCCTAGCTTTTAAAGTTAATAAATATTTTTTTTATTTTATTTAATTATTAATTAGTTATTATTTTCTCTCTAATAGAGGATCCCTCTAGATTTTAAGTGTAAACTTTCTAATTTTATATATGTGAATTTGAAATATTATAAACTAATTAATATGTTGCATTTGACAGTTATTATTTATACATTGAAAATATTTTGAAATAATTCATCATATTATTATTATTATATTATTATTCAATTTTGCTTACATAAAAATTTATATTCTTCTTAAACTAGATCTATGTGTAGGCTATTGAAATTGAGGTCACGATCTTAGTTTTATGTCTTTCATGACCCCTCGGATTTGGGGTGTGACATTGATTCCATCATACAAAATCATATTTAGGAACTAGTGGATCTTTTTCCTGAATGCAAACTAGTAGGATCCAAGTAGATCTTCAAGAGGAAGATGTAGTTAATGGTTCAATTGATAAGTATAAGGCTAGACTTGTAATTACATGTTATAAGAAAAAGGAAGGTCTAGACTTGTAATCATTTTTTTGTGACAGATGGATAAAGAGTTGTTACTGTCCTACGAAAAAGAAGAAGCACTACTTCAAAATGAAAAGGCCTAAGGAGACGTCCTTAAAAAAGAAATGGAGATTCTTTAAGAAGAAGAAATATTAGGGAAAGAGGAAAACAAAAAGGTGTTATCTATGTGGAAAAAAGAGGCATTTTGTAAAGAATTTCCCCAATAAGTCCAAATAGACAGCAAAAATGATAGAACATATACAGATTTCTATAGTTGCAGATTTGGATGACACAGATGTTGAATCTCTATTCTCTTTTGAAGATGAGGCTTTAGTAGATATAGTCTTTGCTATTCAAGACTGTTCATTCTCAGATGAAGAATCAGAATTTCATTCAATGCCTCTTTGAAATGTCATGGTTCCTCTTCTAAGTCATCCTATGGGGATACCAAAGCAATTAGAAATCGAGGAGTCTCATCCAATCCCTTTAGCATTTATCCACATCCTGCTAGAGAAATTCTCTAAGTCTATCAAGGTCGTGGCATTTATTGATACAAGAGCTCGTCTTTCTATGCTTAACCCAAAAGTCCATCCTTCAAGGTTTTGGAAGCCCCATAAGAAATATTTTAAGGTCGCAAATGGGGAAAATTTTCATACAATCATGATAACAGCAAAGCCAATCACCATTTATTTTTTTCCTAATTGTCAAGTCCATACAAAGCTTCTTGGATCATCCTTACCAAACAAAGACCTTGTTTTTCGATTTGACCTTTATTAGAAGTTGTCTAAACTTAGGGTCTCACCTAATGCCTTCAAGTTTAAAAACTACTTTTAGCCTCACACCATAATTAATTCACTATTCCTAGCCCAAACACTCTTAGCCCAAATTTTTCCAGCCTTTTCAAACATCTACCAAGACCTCAAAGCCCATTATTGTGTCAATACCCACACAGAATTTTTATCCAAACACTTAAAACCTTTATGGACCAATCCAAACGTTTTCATTAACATGCCTTTTAAAATGAATGAGGACATCAACGCAACAAAAGCAACCTATCCAAGAATGAGTCTTGAATACCTAACTTTGGCCTATTAGGAATGTTCCTAGCTATTGGCCCAAAAGATCATTGAACCTACCAGTTCTGATTAGGCCTATTAGACATTTTATGTTAACAAGAGATTTGAGCAAGTTTGAGGAAAAAAGAAACTGGTCATAGACTATTCGCATTTAAATCATTTTTTGAAGGATGATAAGTTTCCTCTTCCAAAAATTTTCTCACTATTTATCCATCTATCATAGAGAATATTTTTCAAAGTTTGATCTAAAAGTAGGATTCTAGCAACTATGGATCAAACCAGAAGATCAACTGAAGATAGCATTTTCTTTTCCTAACAGACATTACCAGTGGATAGTAATGTCATTTGGCCTAAAGGTGGCTTCATCACTTTTTCAAAAGGTAATGATTTGAATATACGAGTGTATCCTCCACAGTACCTATGCTACTCTTTTCAAAAGATAAAGATTCCCATGAGGAAATTTTATCATAGTTCATGGAATTGATAAAAAGATTTGGAGTAATGTTGTCGTCCACAAAGATGCAAGTGGCAAAGGAAGAGATAAAATTCCTAGGGGTGACGTTCAAGGATGGACAGTACAAGCTAAGACCGCATATTTCCATTTAATTGTTAAAGTTCCCAGATAAGGATCTTACTCAAAGGCAAATACAACAATTTTTAGGAATTGTTAATTATTTACGAGACTTTGTCTCCCACTTCACCAAAAAAACCAAGTCCACTAAGACAGATGTTGAAAAAGAATCTACCATATTGGAATTCTAGCTAGAGAGAAGCAATCAAGAAAATAAAAGCAGAGATGCAAAATATGTCACCACTTCAAATCCCCTTAACAGGAAAAAAGATACTGCAGACAGATGTTACTGACTATTATTGGGGAACAACACTCTTAGAAGAAAAAGACAACCAAAGATGAATTGTGCCTATGCAAGTGGACAATTCAAAGAGTCAGAGGTCTGTTATCATTCCACCTTCAAAGAAATATTGGCAGTAAAAAAAGGAACCAAAAAGTTTGAATTTCATATGAGTGGACATTGATTTACAGTCCTTATGGATTGTTCATCATTCCCAAAGATGTTAAAATTCAAAGGAAAAAATGTGTCGCATCCTCAGCTGCTTAGGTGGAAAGATTAGTTTAGCAAATACAGTTTTGATGTGTAGCATATAAAAGGATACACAAACCTCATCCCTGATTTTTTATCCATACCACTATCATTCCTTAATCCACAAAGAGAAAATAATCTCTCTGATCTTAATGTCGTCCTTAGCTTCTTTGTCCAAACCTCCACAACCCTACTTAAAATATAGAGTCCCTCCTGAAGTCTAACTTTCCATAACCTACTCAAAAATAGCTAGGTTGCTATGGAGCAACTTTTTGTTTACCAATCTCTGCTTCTAAAAACATATAGTCTTATATTCATAGACATCCTTGGTTTTCATCGAGCGATCCTTTCTTAAAGTTCTATAGTTTTTAAAATTTCTTCACTGCCAATTAAGGATCCTGAATATGGCCAGAAGAACCACTGGCCTTCCTATGGTATTTTTCTCATTTATATACCATAATTGTTGAAATACGTATCTATCATTTTTGGTCCTATTTAACAGAGGTTCAAAATGGTTTAAAAAAGAACCCTCACATGCTCACCTTTTTAGAATGGTTCCAACCTTTAAAAAGGTGGATTGAATTTGGCAAGGCAAAGTACTAGTACTGTGAACCATAAATGGTTTATCATAAAAGAGTAGTCTATACTCTTCACAAACCTTGTTTAGTTGGACCTACAGGAACTTCACCAAAACCCATGGCCTATTTTTGCTTTTATAAAGAAAATCAGTTCTCACCTTGGACTGATGTTTGGATAATCAAGACCAATTTAGGGATTTTCAAAGATTCATGTGTGGACAAAATAAAGTGATCAATAAAGAAATATGGCCCTCTTTGGCAGGAGATGCTCGTTAGGACACCTTGCCAACTGGATATCACCAAAGTCTATTGAAAGATAGGAGGAGATGGGGTGAGTCATCAAGGCTACAATGCCTGCAAAATGACTTGATAGAAAGAGACTATATCTTTGATCTAGATTTCTAGGACCTATATGAATTATATGATTACTATATGAAGCACGAGACAGACAAAACTCCTAAAAAGAAATCCATTGATAGTGATGAATTAGACTACAGGAACATGAATATGTTTCCATCACGTGAACCTATCCACAAATAGTTAAAGTATATTGTGTGTTGTAAAGACTTCTAATAATTAAAGTGTGGTGTGTGCTGTAAAGACTTGTAATAATTAAAGTGTGGTGTGTGCTATAAAGCAAAAGCTTTTAATAATTGTACTAGGACAGGTCGGATAATATCAGCTTAAGCTTGTTTTCCTCCTCTATATAAGGTGATATCAGTTTGTAATGGAGGTAGAAAACCTTAGATAGAAATTGCCTGTGATTGAAATAAAATATGGTTTCTAAAATCTCTTTTGTTAAAATCTAACATGTTTACTGTTATTCTTCTCTTTCTATCATAGGAAGAGTTTCAGCCCTAGTACTAATCTCCATGTATGGAGTACTAAAAGGGCAGTGGTTTCTTCGAGCCATAGCCATAATTGTACTTCATGCATGCGCTAAGATGTGTATATATATATATGTAAGAATAAACTTCATTAGGCTGATACTTGTGATTGCAACACTGCATAATCTTTGAAATATATCAAATGGATGTGAAAACTATTTTCCTAATTGAAAAGTTGGATGAGGAAATACACATGGAATAATCTAAGGGTTTTATTATCCCAGGACATGAAAAGAAAATGTCTAGATTGGTTAAGACTTTGGATGGCATAAAGTAACCACCAAAATAGTGACATGAAATTTTGATAGTGCTAGGTTGATAAATAGGTTAAAAATCAATGTTTATGTCAAGGATACAAGTAATGGCTATGTCATATTGTATCTATATGTTAATGATATGCTTATTATTGGTAGTAATAATAAGATGATCAATTTACTAAAAACATGTTGAGTTCTAGCTTTGACATGAAAAATTATGAGACTTGCTAATATGATAATGGGATTAAAAGCCTCAAGAGTACTACTCATGTTAAGCCAACAAGACTATATGGATAAAATTCTTAAGAAATTCAATAAGGATTATTTTAGTATGGCTAGAACATTGTTAGACTTAAGCCTTAATTTATCCTGCAATAGAGTAGAGAGGGTTTCTTAAGTGGAATATGCAAGAGCGATATAAAGTCTCATGGACTTGATGAGTTATACAAACTAAATATTGCTTACATAAGTAAACTAAGTCGATACATGAGTAGTCCCAGAATTAATCACAAGAAAGGCATAGGGAGAGTATTAACATACCTACAGAATACTCGTGAATATGGGTTGTATCTTCCTAGATATCTAGCTATCTAAGAAGGTTATCCTAATGTGAATTAGATTTCTGATGCAATAGACTCAAAGTCTGCTAGTGAATATGTGTTCACACTAGTAAGTATAATACCTCATGGATATATAATTTTTCCTCAAATTATGTTACTTCTCTATGACTTGTAATTTAACATCCCTATCCACATCCATTGGCATTATCACATGAACATATTCATTGCATAAGTAATATGAAATTCCATATGAACATATGCATTGGATAAATGATCATTTAGTCGTGCGATTTGTAGAAGCATGACAATGACACTTGCACCGTTACAGTTGAGACACTTAAACATATATGTAGTGTTTGTATAGTTACATGACAAATTGTCTTATGTTGTGTGCATATTATAGCATAAAAAAATGATGTTATAGAGCTTATTTAAGAGTATAAGGAGTATTTAGGGATTGAGAGATGGATGAAGGTGCTTAAGGAGTGAAGAAGAGGGACTAAAAGAAGAAAAGTGAACTTCCAACCAATGGAAATGAAGCACCATGATTTTATATTATTATAATAAGTTTATATATGACAATTAGGGTCAGAAATGAGGGGTAATTTGTGAGGTATATCAGAAAGAGAGTGAGATAGAGAGAGCTAAGGAAGAAAGAAAGAAAGAAAGAAAAGAAGAAGAAGAAGAAGAAGAAGAAGAAGAAGAAGAAGAAGAAGAAGAAAAAGAGAGGGAGAAAAGTGAGCTGCCTAAGGTTTTCTAATTCTGGGATAATAGGTAAGTTAATTTATCTTTTTCTCACTTGAAATTAACCTCTCATGAAATGTTAATCAAGCATGGTTAGTGAGAATTATGGAGTAATTGAGGTAGAGCTATTGGATGGAGGTTGAATCCAAGAGAACTAAAGTTGTTTATGTTGTATTCTACTATTAGAGCATGATTTTGTACCAACAATTTCATAACCCTAAAAGAAGTATTAGGGAAAGTGAAAAATATAAAAGTTGTAGCTTTATGTTTCATATAAATACCTATCAAATGGTTTTCCTTGATTTTGTGTGTGTGAGGAGATATGACTCCTTCAGTAGGACTGGGTCAAATTTGAACTGAGATGATCTTAGTCTTCTGTTTTCTTATATTTTGATGGCCTTATGTTCTAATTTTAATAAAGTGTAAAACATAAAATTTGTAGGGTTGTGTCTTCTCCAAATACCTGTAAATAATTTTTGATTTATTTGTTGTGTGGAAAGAGATATGGCTCATTGATTGGGACTGACTCTGTACCGGGATGAAACCTCACATTTCTTTTAAATCTATTTTCCAAGAATTTGATGGCCATAGATTCAGAATTTGATGATGGTCTAAATGTATATTTATGTCTGATATACATGCCTGTGAAATATTATTGCCAAATCCAGCATGGTTGTTGAGGCATGGTCCCTTCATCATGACTGGTTGTCATCATGTTACAAACCTGCTTACCCTGAGATTTGGTCCTTTGTTTTGGTGACCTTATAGACTGAATTAGACAAAGAGAACATGAAAAATGTCCCTCTATATGTTTTGTAACTAGTGGTAGATTATTATTGTAATTGGATTTGTACAATTTGATATATACCTAAGAGTGTAAGACCTACTCAGACTGAGATGACACTGCAATAGGGACAAATTTAAAAATACACCACATTTTCTATGTGCCTGATATTGGCTTGAAATTTGAATATGTTGTATCATTATGTGTCCAGTTTATTTGAAAAAAGGAATCAAGTAATTTGGATGAGTATATCTGGAGTTATTGCTGTGAGAGTATAGCAAGCTCAGGTCGCCATATAAGGAAAATATACATAAATACTAGGTCCACTTGCATGAATCATGTCATAGTTGCATAACAAAATGAAAATCTTGCTTTATCATCATGAATTGAATTGGTGTATTGAAATAGGTCTTCGAGGCATTGAGGATAATAGTGGAAATAAGCTGGGACCATCCACGACTAAATAAGTTTGAAGGATGAGGTAAGTAAATAGCTAACGGTACTATATGTATGATTGGTTAAATACCATGAACTTATATTCAATGGAATGAAATGTTGTTTAAAGTGATGATATTATGGAATACATAGATGAAAGATTATTATACTCTTGATTTATTTATTTTCATGAGATGTTGATAATAATATTTAATAGCCTATGTGGCGATAATATTTAATAGCATGTGTGGCAAAGAGATGATAGCCCATGTGGCAATGATAAAATAGCCTGTGTGGCAATGATATAATAGTCTGTGTGGCAATGATATAATAGCCTATGTGGCAATGATAAAACAGCATGTGTGGCATAGTCTGTGTGGCAATGATATAATACCCTGTGTGGCAATGATAAGATAACTTGTGTGACAATGATAAACCAGCCTATGTGGCAATGATATAATAGCCTACGTGGCAATGATAAAACAACCTGTGTGGCAATGATATGATAGCCTGTGTGGCAAGGAGATGAAAGCTTATGTGACAATAATATAACAGCCTGTGTGGTAATGATATAATAGCTTGTGTGGCAATGATATAATAGCATGTGTGGCAAGGAGATGATAGCCTGTATGGCAATGATAAAACAGCTCGTGTGGCAATGATAAAATAGCCTATGTGGTAATGATATGAAAGCATGTGTGGCAAGGAGATGATAGCCTATGTGGCAAGGAGATGATAGCCTGTGTGGCAATGATATGATAGCCTGTGTGGCAATGATATGATAGCCTATGTGGCAAGGAGATGATAGCTTGTGTGGCATAGCCTGTGTGGCAAGGAGATGATAGCTTGTGTGGCAATGATAAAATAGCTTGTGCGGCATAGCCTATGTGGAAATGATATAATAGCTTATATGGCAATGATATAATAGCCTGTGTGGCAAGGAGATGATAGCCAGTGTGGCAATGATAAAACAGCCTGCGTGGCAATGATATAATAGCCTGTGTGGCAATAAAATATAATAGTCTGTGTGGCAATAAAATATAATAGCAAGTGTGGCAATAACCTTTGACAGCCTATGTGGTATTTAAGAGGAAAAACT
>CATIWR010069768.1:0-19486 GCA_949677035.1 Omphalea diandra
AAAAAAAAGAATCAGATGAGATATTAGCAGATGATCTAAACATCATGCGGGTTGATCCTTTCTCCAAAGGCAAACATAGTAAAGGAAGATGTACCAAAATTGAGAGGTTTAGGTGTTGGGAGGTTGAGGACAGATAGGAAATGCTAAAATTTAAAATATAAAATTACAAAAGGTGTCACTTGTCTATAAGGATGGCAATGTGCGATGGAATCCCCATTTCCCGCTGGGATCCGTCCTGAATGGAATGGGGATTCCCTGTTTTTCACCTGTGCGGAGACAGGGATGAAGATAGACTTATTCCCACCAATGAAGATAAGGCGAAGATGGAGATTATAGTTCCGTCCCGCTTGATCCCCGATCCTGACTTGTGAAGATCCGATTATATAATTACTAGTTTACTCTTATATATTATACTTATAATTTACTAATTTCATATATATATATATATATATATATATATACACACTTTGTAATTTTGATATTTGGATATTGCTATTTATATTTGTTAATTACTATGTTTGTAATATGATATTTAAATGTTAATATCTGTTAATACTATATGAATTTTAAATCAAGTTTTACTTTTTAAATTTTCATGTTAAAATCTGCATTTTTATAGCTAAACATTTTATAAAAAAATAAATAGAGAATCTTCATGGGAATTTGGAGCGAAGAATCAGAATCCCCAGAAAGATGGAGGTGGGGAGACTTTGGCCCAGTACAGCGGGACGGAGTGGGTACGAAAAAATAAATATATGGGCGGGACAGGGGATCGTGGGGCACCCTCCCCCGCCCTTTGCCACTCCGACTTAGTCTGCCAGCTAGGAAAATCTAAAACTATCCCTCGTCATCTTTTTGTAATATATATATAGTATACATGAATAGGACCGATTGAATCGGTTAAACCTGAAATTAGTTACAAAATTGGTTCCACTACCGATCCGATTTTAAAAACATTCTCTCGGTTTCAGACCGGAGCACTTCAACAGTTTTATAATTTCTACTGGCCTCAGCTCAAATAATAGACAAGACAACAAGCTGCACTCTAAATCGTCCTCAAACTGGCAAACGGAAAAAATCAAATGAAACGGTATTACCAGGAAATGAGATTGGAAGAATGATAACTGAAGTTTTTACATACAGAATGTACAAAAACTCATCAGTTAACATGCAACACAATTATTTAAAAAAACAATCCACCCGCCCAATAAAGATTCTACTGGTAGCAACATCAACCACACAGATACCAAATACTCGCTCATAATTTTGACTTTCTAAATTCTGATAGCTTTTAGTTACTGTCATTAGGTAAGAAGAATCAGGATTTGCTGCAAGTAATTCTCCCTTAGTAAGCGTTCCTTTGGTAACCACTGCACATATTTCACGTTTCGCAACCTGAAAACATGGGAAAGAAATTTGTCCAGATTTCAGATGGAACAGACTCATAAAAGAGTTGGCTAAAACATCAAAATTCAAAGTTAAAAAAAAAAAGAGTCATGGATACAATTTATATCATCATCTTGGCTATGTTTTCAAAAAAAAAAAAATTAGTATTTTATTGAAGCCCATTAGCGGCTACATGGTTGGTTATCGACATATAATAACAAGGTAGGTTCAGCACAGACAAGAACTATAATTTCAGCAGTCAATTGTGGATAAAAAGTACTCATAAACAAATGAAAACCATCTCAAAGATCTCATGAAATATCGACAAACCTTGTCTTTGGAACCTTTCTCTTTGCGACCAAGCTCCAGCTATTCTGGTGTTTCTGTATGCTCTACAACTAGAACTCGAAAACCCTGCTCTGTCAAAACAGCTCTAGTGAAATTTCCCACGGAGGATCATAAGTGCTAACTGCCAATCAAAGAAATATGAGTGTAATAGGGCTATGGAAGAACACTTTAGATGGAATTCCATACAGGCGAACCTTTCTAGCAAGTTTCTCCATGTTCATTGAGAAGTTCCTCCCTGGAAAACCACAATGAGGTTGTTCTCCCTAAGGATCAACAAAAGAATCAAATACTGGCTTGGTGTAAGAATCTAACGTAGCTGAGAATAAAAGAAAAATGCCACAGGCCAATTTTTGCGTTTTTTCTCTTGACTATAATGAGATTACATCAAGAACATGAAAGATAGCATTTGAAAGATTTAAATCCATAAGCATGTAATTTAATTAATCAAAACCTTCATATATTGCAAATCTAATTCCTTAGCTCCCACATGGGCATCCATATCAAAAAGCTCATAAAACTCGCCCATCTGCACCACAAATTTGACACGCTTATCAGTTAAATTCACGAAGAAAAGTGATATGTTGTTGACCAGTGGCGATATGCCGTTTTTCCGTTTACGTGCCGGCGTCATTTCCGTCGTTTCCTTTCTTAGTTTCGAAAGAACAGCAGAGCTAATGGGCCGACGCTGAATCAATTTAGGCCCGGTGACAAGACAACACAACTATCCATTTGTGACCCGAAACCATCACCAAATTTTCCTAGCGTTAGTTACACATTCCCTAGTCACACTTCTTCTTCACCTGCCGTGACCGCACGCACCGATCGCATGCTTCTCTCCTTGTAACTTCAACTCCTCTTTAATGGCTACCAAACGTTTCGCACCTTGAAAAATCACGTCAAAACTCCAATTCAACCGCTATTAAATTCCATACGCATATGTACTCTGCCGGGAAGCCTCTCTACGTCGATGAGAAACAAACCGAAGGACGATGTAGAGGAGGAGAGCAAGTGCGCGTTCCTGGTGGCAATGCTCTGCCCTTGTCTCATTTGTTGCATTATCCTTCTCATCGTAGTGTCCATCATTCTTATTGTCAAGTTCCATTTTCTCTGCCACATTCTCGCATTGATTTGTGTGTGTGTGTGTGTTTTTTTTTATTATTATTTTTTATAGACAATAGGAGTGTTGCTATTTTCTTGTGTCGCGATCGCATGGTGCTATAAATTCATTCAACGTATGAAAGACGACGTTAGTTTGAAGGATCACACTATTCGAGCGGCATTGCTTAGCGAAGTTGAAAATACTGTTAAATTGCTGCATCCAATGAACTCTTCCGCCAAAAATTTAGCAAGAATATTGACTTCGTCTCTCAATGGAAGTGATTTCTCTCAATTAGATATCCAAAATAAGGTTTGTTTTTTTAATATTATATTTTATTATTCTTTTTATTTTTCTATGCTTTATTATTTGAACTATTCAAACTTGGAACTTTCAGTTCGATGTCATGAGAATGACTTAGTTTCTTTATTATTTACAGGTAGCTCCATTATTATTTCAAACATTTTCAATAATTCCTGAGATATGGCAAATCTCATATATTGGATTAGAAGGTCTTTTTTCGCATACTATCGAGAGGGCAACAGCACTTTTGCAATGTATTCTAACTCTACCACTTCTTCAAATTCAAGTGTTTCAAATGGGCCAATGAAATACACTTGGCATACGCAACTTATAGACCCAAACACTGGAAGACTATGTGGAGATGCAACTGAATCCCGGTTTTACACAATGGTTAATGCGAGCTGGATTCAAGAAGCATTAAATAGTGCTTATGGGTATGCTTCATTAGGAAATGCGTGGAACAGCGGTCAGGATGTTCTATTTCTTAATTCTGTTAGTATATGCAGACAAGGGGTTATCTCCTTAGGCTTTCCAGTTAAAACATTGATCAATTTCTTTAGTGGGATTAATCTTTTTGGCGGAAGTTTGTACTTAGCTACACAACATGGAGATGCGCTTGCAGATGAACTACCAGACACTCAAACGGTGGTAACTGGAAAATCAGTATCCTTCAATTTAATGAAAAGAAAAGGTGATCAGATAGTTCATGTTGGAGATTTTTCATGCATAACCAACAATGACATTCCAAGACCTTCTGTTTTGATCATTGGGAAAATTAAATATATGGTCTACTGTTCACCACTTGAAATTGTGGGAGTGCAGTCGGTATGATTCGATTCTTCGTAGAACATTAAACTTTTTGACAAGTAATATTATTATCTAGATAGTAAGTAAACCTTCTGTCATCTTCATAGTTATGAGATTATAAATGGAAGCCTAATTAACTGAAAGTATCACTACAGTTGTCTAACATTATCGTAATTGGATTTTAGGTATATGCAGCGGCATTTCCATATCATTGATTAGTGACTACTGTGCACAGAAGCACCAAAGTCGCTCTCATACTCTTGATTGCAATCACTGCTGCAGTCTTTATCTCTATTCTTAATTTTGTATTGTTAATGGCAAGGGCTGCAACTAGAGAGATGCAATTGTTTTCAGCTTTGATAAAACAAATGGAAGCCACTCGGCAAGCAGAGAGAAAGAGTCTGAATAAGAGTCTTGCTTTTGGTAGTGCTAGCCATGATATTAGTGCTGCGCTAGCAGGCATTACAGGGCTGATTGAGATAAGTTATGAAGAAGTGTCTCCAGGTTCTGAATTAGAGATAAATTTATAACAAATGAATGATTGTGCAAAGGACCTAGTAGGTAAATGAATTTTGTTAACCGAATTCAATTTAATTCTTATACAACAATATACTATTCCTATTAACAGCATTAAGTTACATTTCTGGTTCAGGTTTATTGAATTATATTCTTGATACAAGCAAAATTGAAGCAGGAAAGATGGAGGTTGAATCAGATGAATTTGATTTATCCCACCTTCTTGAAGATTTAATTGATTTGTTTCATCCTGTGGGTATGAAAAAGGGGGTAGATGTTATGTTGGATCCCTGTGATGGAGCTCTTCTTAAGTTTTCTCACGTGAATGGTGATAAGGGAAAACTGAAACAAGTTCTCTGTACTTTACTGAGCAATGCAGTTAAGTTTACCACTGAAGGGCATGTCTCAGTTCGAGCATGGGCGAAAAAACCCAGTTTAGAAAACAAAATAATTGCTTTCAATCAGAATGGTTGGCGGAAATATTTTTTGTGTTGGTTTACTGAGAAACAAGAAGATGCTGATGTGGAGGTTACAAATTTAGTGAAGCAAAATCCAAACTGTATGGAATTTGTGTTTGAAGTGGATGATACTGGCAAAGGAATTCCAAAAGAGAAGCGAAAGTCAGTCTTTGAAAATTTTGTTCAAGTTAAAGAGACATCTCTTGGGCATGGAGGCACTGGCTTAGGACTTGGAATTGTTCAGTCTTTGGTACATAGCTAAGTTTTGCACTGCTTCTATCTCATCTATATGTGTACTTTAGATGATATACAATGTTCTAATATCTAATTCTGCCACAGGTACACTTGATGGGTGGAGAGATAGAAATTGTTGATAAAGAGAATGGCGAGAGGGGAACTTGCTTCAGGTTCAATATTTTCCTCATAATTTCAGCTGAGACTCCTCTAAATAGGAGTGACATTGAAACGGGAAGTGATCCGGAAATGCTAACTAGCCTTACTTTTAGAGTCTCCAGTCCCCGGTTGTCCATGCTTAGTTTTAGTCCAAAGATCAATGGATCTCATGTAGTTCTCCTGATTCAAATTGCAGAGCGGCGATGAATTGTGCAGAAATTTATGGAGACCTTGGGGATAAAATTATCTGTTGCAAGCAAATGGGAATGCCTTCATTCTATACTAACACAGATAAAATCCAAGGAGAATGTTCCACCTTTCAGCTCTTCAGGAAAATCAGATTTTGGTTCAAGGACTGAAATTTCTAGCAGTAGATTAAAAGATGTTCCTTTAAGTGTTTTGGATGGGAAAGAACAAAGATTACCTTCACATAGAAGTACCAGCATTCCTAAAGGTACACCGAGCTTTGTATTGTTGGTGATTGATGCTAATGCTGGACCATTTCAAGAAATATATGGAGCTGTTTCAGAATTTAAACAAGGTCTTAACCAAGCTTGTGGCAAGGTTATTTGGTTCGACAAACCAATTATCCAAATGATGACATTTTCTTTATACCATTTCATGGCACTGGCTTGTATCAGGTAATCAAACTTCTACCTGAATTCAGGGGTACCTTGCATCATGGAGTTGCATCATCCAAGCCCAGGAAAGAATGTATGATTCCAGGTGGAAAAGCTGTTAAAGGTCCTGGATTATCATCTGCAATGCATTTATATGGCCCAAAAAATCCAGCAATTCCATTTTATGTTCCTGAAGGGGACATGTTCGAAGAGGTAGCTCAAGGAGGGAAAAACATAGGAAATCAAGACATTATCCTGCAGAAAAACATTCGCTTGGACCCTCAGAGATAGAAGAGGAAGAGGAGAATGGCATCCAAAGCCATGACAAACCCTTGTGTGGGATGAGATTCTTGGTTGCTGAAGATAATCCATTCTTACGCAAGATGGCAATGATCAATCTTTCACGACTTGGAGCATCTATTGAGCTTTGTCAAAATGGAGAAGCTCTGCAACTAGTCCGTCTTGGACTGCAAGACCAGAGGAGACATGAATCTTTTTCCATGCGTCCTTATGATTACATATTGATGGACTGTGAGGTAAAGACCGTCTTCCTTCTTTTCTACAATGTAATTGATAATATTCCTTGTTAAAATGGGTATTTCCAAGAAGCTTAAGCTACATCTAAAAACTGCACCTAATTTCTTTTGAAGAGGTCATCATTTTCTATCCTCTTGGGTACTATTGTAACAGATGCCAATAATGAATGTGTATGAAGCAACGCAGCAGATAAGGAAGGCGGAGAGATGTTATGATGTTGATAAACCCATTATAGCATTAACAGCACATACTGCAGGTGTTGAAAGGGAGAAGACAAGGGAGGCAGGAATGGATATTTGCATGTGCAAACCGCTGGAGAGAGAACCTTTGCTGGAAGCAATTAGATATATTCATAACAAATAAGCATTCATTAGTCCCTCTCATATTTTAAGTATGCTATAGGAGTGGCCTTTTTGTAGAGGTTTTGTAGATCAAATGAAGGTTTGACTAGTAACGCTTTTTTGTCCAGGTTGACCCTGTTGGTTTATGAGGCCAAATTGCAAGTCCATCGAAAGAAAATGGATATAAGTTACAGGCATAATTTTTCTATTTACAGTACTTCACTAGCTGTTAATAACTAAAACATTAGAACTGATTTCTCTGACAGAGAAAAAAAAAAAAACTTTCCAAATGACTTCTAAAATACTTTGACTGATTTTCAATCAAGACATTCTTTTTCTTTTTAGTTAATTAGATTTTGATTGGGATTTAGAAGTATTGCCTTATGGGTTTGGGTTTGAGCCTTTGTACCTTTTATTGTACCATAGAAAAAACATAGTTGTCTAAACCCTTGCCAGATAGCTTTTCAAAAATATCAAGCAATAGAAAGTATAAGTTTTGATTACAGAGGCTAATGAATGTTCACTGTTTTGAGTTGCTTCTCAAGATTGTTTTGCATTTTTGTTAAAAGTTCTGTTAGATGTGGTAAAACTGATTTCTCCTTTCTGGTTTTGTTCTTGTCAGGGAATCAGTTCTTGAACATTTTGTCCACAAAGTTCAGTGTCGAGGAATGCTTTATACCCACTATCATCGATTGACTGTGGACTATCAGAAAAATCCAAGCAATGCTTTTCTTTCTTTAATTCAATGTTTTTGTTTTCACTAAAAATTTATATGTGCCAAAACCTTCAGATAATGTTACCAGTTGGATAATTGTCCATGCAAATGTTCTGTGAGACACCATTATGCTGCTGATAGGAGTACTCATAGTAAATCAACTCTCTGCAGGCAAGAACAATGGTGCATCTAGTAGTGCCTCCGAACAACCAGATATTATGCTGTACTTACAATGCTCATGGGATTGTCTTTGTGACTGGTAGTTCAGACAAGTAGGCAAGGTAACAACATGTGATCCCACAAAATAACTTATTTTCTTTCATCTGTTAATGGGCTATGTGTATGTTTTATCTGTTAATACTGCTGCCACTCTTTACCCTACTTTGATCTTGCAGATTTGGAGTGCTTATTGTAAACCCAGTACAGATGAGTCAGAGCTGCCAATTCATGAGATAGATGTTTTAGTCAATTACTTCCAATTCATGGTTTGTTGGATATCTTCTTTTTCAATATGATTACTGTCCTTCAATGATTCCTTTTTTTTTTTTTTTTGGGTGTAGACACAAACCAACCTGTATTGGCTGCTTATTACTTAGACCTTATTATTCATATGTTCTATCATGACAACATAGTTACCTGTTCTCGTGATAGTAGTGTGATTAATATGGAAGCCTCAGTCATGCAGATCCCATGCGATCCTCTGAAAAAGTTTTTCATCATAGCTTTCAGTGTGTTTTCAATGGAGGCATATTTTTTTTACTTCGAATCTTTTCCAGGGTTATTTTGCACCAGCAACACTGAAAAAATGCTATAACTGAATTGAATAAATGTATTTCTCAGAATTTGGATGCACTCTCTCACAATCCGTTTTTGTAGGGAAAATCTGTATGTTGGGATACGTCATATCATCTGAAGGTTACACCTTCCCCATTGCCTCCGCAACCTCCCAGAGGAGGTCCACATCAGAGAATTCTTCCAACTCCTCCTGGTGTTAATATGATTATGTGGAGCTTGGATAATCGCTTTGTGCTTGCAGCTATAATGCTAGTTACTTTACAATTAACTTGTCTGGAATGGTTGTTTTCATATTGATCTAAACATACCTCATTTTTATGTTACACATTTTGTGTTTTAGTGTCATGGAAAATTTCCCCACATTGACTTTCTTCTTGAACACGGTTCTTGGAGTCATTTTTGACATGCATCTTAAAGTGAGGCCATTGGTGTGCCTTGAGGTTCAAGAAAAGCAAGGCATGCTTTAGCGACTTTATGATATCAATGGAGGCGCACACATCTTAAAATGGCACAGATGAACTCTATACGGAAAACCTCAAAACCATAGGAAAAAGCAATCTGAAAACAGGATCATCTAATTTTTATCTTGTTTCAAATGTGGATATCAGTCCAATTGAGGGAAATTTTTTGATTTTCATCTGTATATATAAATGTATATTTTCAGATATTTATCTTTCTTACGACATTTAATCTGAATGTTTTGGAATAATTTAGCTAAAATCTGTTTTACCTTATGTTTTGAATTTTGTCTAATTTATGCAGACTGCAGAATATGTGTTTGGAATGCGGTTGATAGTAGCTTAGTACATTCTTTAACGGGTCACACTGCATCTGTAAGTCAATTCTCCATATTTTGATTACATTATATATTGATGATAATTATTATGCCATCATTGTTCATATCGTGCTTGTTTTAGCCTATGCCAGATCTCTTTAGAATCTACTTAACGGTCAACTAAATTCATCATCTTTTTACTGCTGTAACTGATGGTATTGCTTCTTTTTTTTTTTTTTTGTGATAACTTTGACAAAATGATATGTATAACTTATTTTTAAATATGTTCTTGACACGATAGTGCCTAGGCTGTATGAATTTTATGTGCCCATTTTGTAGTTTTTCGTTGTATTTAATCTTTTTATTATTATATTTTAGTTTTCTTTCAAAGATTGACCGATCATTGATTTGTGGCAGTTTTATGTATTAGATGTTCATGCTTTCAACCCTCGAATAGCTGCGAGTGCTGGGTACGATGGAAGGACTATAGTCTGGGATGTATGTTTCTGGTTCCATAAGTTTTTAATGAGCTACTGAGCTGCCAATGCCTATTGATTATGTAACTCTATGGTATGTTCATTATAAGATATGGGAAGGGATTCCTATTCCCATATGAAATTGGACTTGGACGTTTCAAGTTGGTCGATGGGAAGTTTTCTCCGTAAGAGAATGATAAAATTCTTCCATGATTGAATCTTTTGCCTTTTTTTCTTTTATCAAGCAGAGAAATTTTTGCCATTCGATTATTTCAGAGGATTTTGTAGATATCCTGATGTTGCTTGAATGCTTCTTTCCTTAGTTATTGAATTGCTTTCATCGTAGGTGAGTATTCACTTGTTTGATTTATACAGTGCATGCTTTTTTTAAATGAGCATTCACTTGTTTGATTTATCTAGCGAATACCTGTGGCGGATGGAGAATGAAGTGTTTATATGTGAAACTAGTGATGGAATCAGATGGAGAATTTAACCTATCCTGGCTTTGAAATTAAAATCAAACGAATTTACACTATGTTAGGGAAAAAAAAAAAAAAATTGGGTGACGAAAAGAAGGGTAGGAAAGGAAAAGTAGGGAAAATGAGGGAAAAAAATATGGAGAAAATTTCTTTCCCTTCTTCAGCAAATTGTAGAAAATGAAGAAAATAATGAGATTTTTTTAAAATCCAAATTACTATTTTATTTACATATTAAACTATGATTAACTTAAAAAAAGTTTAATATGCGTTTAAAATGCATTAAATTTATACTCATATATTATAATCTCTAATCTCTACATTCATATATAGAAATTTATTACGATTAGCAAGAACAATTACAAAACTTTAATTGATTAATTAAAAATAATAAAAAGTGAAATATTTTTGTAATGCGAATAAATAAAAAAATAATTTTAGGAATATAATTAAAATGATTAAAAAAGTTCAAAAAAAAAGTAAATAAAGAAAATTACTTGATGGGTAAAAGCACAAAATGATTAAATGGTGGCCCTAAATTAACATATTAATAATAATTTATTTTAAAAGTTAATATTCAAAATGTAATTTATGCAAAATTTTTGGATAATTTATAATTCAACATGATAAATTCAATTTATCGAAAAATAAATTATTAGTCCAAACTCATTTTATCATACTATATAAAATTAGTTTTTAATATTTGACTCGATTGAAATAAATTATTATTGAAAATAATAATTTAAAGAAATTGTTGTAATTAATTTTTTTTATTTAAAAAAGAAAACAAAGACACGTAGTGTGTATTTGATAATAATACAACAGAATCATAGGATAGAAATCAACCACATAAAGGTGATGCATAAATTGAAAATGTCAGCAATTGTAGGGCAAATTAGAGGCAAGTGAACATGGATTAAGTTGGGTCACATCTCTCTTAGTTTTTTACAAGTTGAAAACTGTGGCTACACCTCTTGTTCGTTGCTGGATCTCCCAAATTGAGATGTAGAGGAAACCATCATAATGCTGTTAAGCAAAACCAAATCCATTAAGCATATTATTTTTGTCATTAATAATTTTTTTCCTATTATTACTTTGAGAAATATGAACTTTATATACAATTCAATTCCCAACTGTTTCTCTCTTGATTTTTTTTTCATTTTAAAATTATTTCAAAAATTCTTCAACTCTAGATTTAATTATGTCGAATATTATATTACTGTATATTATAATATTATAACATTACAATAATTATAGTATTAAAATATATAGATAATAATTTTATCAGTATATATATTTATTTATTATTTTGATAAAATTATTTAAAACAGTGACAAAAATTATTGCAAGTTGATTTTATTGTGCTCAAAATTGATGTCTATGTACCATTTATAGTAAATCAATTTAATGTCATTATAATTTTAGGTTTTTTTTTTTTTGGAGAATAAGTATAATTTTAGTTATATGGCTGTCAAATCAGCATAAAAAAAACTTATCTCTCTTAATTTTAATTGTAATTTAAAATATAATTGATATGATAACTTCAAATCAAAGTATAATTGACAAAATATTAAATTATAAATATAATTACAAATTCAATAACAGATTTGGGTTTTTGGGATGATTAAGCCTTGTGACTATGTGCATTATGTTCTCTCACATGGTACTAGCATAGCGATATCGTGAGCTTTCATGGCTTGGGCATGGTCTAGACAAGCCCATCGCCCATGAAGAGCGCCTCGAAAGGCCCCCTTTACATGTATAGCCCGCAGAAGCTGCTATAACTGGTTCCATCGATCTGCAATAATAATATTGAATGGAATAAAATATAAGAACATGAAATAATTGCAGGAAACTGAAGAACAGAACAAGGATTATTAAATAATTTTAAACCTTGAGCATTTTAACAGCATATTTATAGCCAATTCTAATTAATAAGAGATTGATGTCTGCTCCATTGGGGCTAAGATGTTGGAGATCACTGGGCACAGTAGCCCCCATGACCATTAGTTGCTGCTACGTACGTACTTCATAATTAAGCACAGAAGTCGTTCAGATTTTTGGAGGCAGATACAGCCAGTGGCCCAATAATAAAGTTTTAAGCTCACCAAAGAAGTATTACAGTGGCCCTTCTATATATATATTTTTTTCCATATAAAACTAATTTGTAATAATTGATTTCGTGGATGAATGGACTAGAAAAGAAGGAAATGCACCCCTTCTCTTGTTGGTGATCCCAAAATTCAAAAATCAATCAACAATATAAAGAACATCTATCCTCTCATATCATGCCCCAGACACTACATTAAATAATTGAAACAAATGAGCAATGAATAGATGGCTTCCTTTTTTTTTTTTTTTTTTTTTTCCCTGTTCTATAGGAAGACTTTTAATGGCAAGTGGGGATAGCTTGGAGAAAGGATAAGTCGAAGGAAAAGTTTTTCCTTGTGTCCAAAGTCAAGCTGGTGAAGGAACCCTCTCCATTATTGAATGATAGAAGATTGATCACCCGTGAATCTTGATCATCAGGCAGTTTGAACCAGGAATTTATTATCATATTTGAGACTAAATTTATAGAATAAAGGAGACTTTTAGCATGAGAATGAGTTATAGAAAGTTAAATAATGGAATATAGGTTAACGAAATAACTTCAATTGTGAGTTTTTTTATTATGTAAATGAGAGTAAATTGAGATTAAAATTTTACATCTATTTACTTTTAAATATTTATTCTTTAAAACTTCAAATCGACAGTTAAATGATAAAATAGAAAGATTTTAAATAGTTTTATTTGATGATTAAATGATGAAATATAAAGATTTTAAGTAACTTATATCCATTAACCTTATTTTCTAAAAAAAATAAGTTTTCAAATTAATTAATTTTATTTACATTTTATTCATACATTTTAATCACTCTTTTCAACCTCTTGTATGAGAGTAGATTAAAGGAGCTAAAAAATGAAATATAAACTAAGTTAACCAATTAACTTCGACTATGAGTTTTTTGCTTAGGGGTTAGCAAATTTTTGAATTCAACCAATGAATAACACTATTCAGTTGGTTGGTTTCAAATTTTTTACTTTAAATTAATTTGATTCAATTATAATTTAAAATATTATATTTTTATTTTGAATTATTTTTTTGAATAAAATATTAAATAAATTGAATTTATTAAAAAATTAAATTTAATTATTAATATTTCAATTGAATTCTCTAAAAATCGTTTAATTTAACCAACTCAAATTAAAATAAAGATTTTTGAATCTAATTGGCTTAGATTTATGAAATAACTAATTCCATTTATTAATTTAATTTATTATTTTATAAAATTAATTTAATTTAATTAAAAATGTATAAAAAATTCTACCTAATTCATGTGTTGCTTACCTTACTTTTAGAACCTTTTTCCAATGAAAGAGTAGAAAACTATAATAAGTTATGAGATGAGCACATAACACAATTCTGACTCACTCAATGTTTTTAAAATCATATTGAAAATTGAATAGATTATTTGAACAATTCAATTAATTAATCAATTTTTAATTTAGTTGGTTTAATGGTTTGATTCAATAGAATAGTTTATATATATATATATATATATATATATATATATATATATATACACTTAAAAATATATTTATATAATATGATAAAAGTAATAAAATTTATTTTTAAAAATTTAAATTTTGAGTAAAATACTATAATTTTTTAAAAAAATTTTAAATTTTTCATAAAATAATATATTTTTATATTAAATCAGTTTAGTCTAATTTTTTATTTTAATTATTTTTTTATTTTTATCAATTTTTTAAATAATTATATTTTTTTTACTAATTTAAATTAAATTATTGATCAATTATCAATTTCACCAGTCTAACATTGAGCTCAACTGGAAGACCGAAGTACACAACTTCCTCCATTCATCAAACAACGATAGCAGTCAGTTCAAAATTTAGAGAAAAGAAAAAGTGTAAACAACCAATAAAATTTCAATTAAATGATATTGAAATTGTATTTGTGAATATAAAATTAAGAGTGTAAAACTTAATTAAAGCTAAATTAAAAGTTTAAAAAAAAAAAAAGGTGTGAATTCCATATTGACAGAGTATTTGGAGAATGTATAGTCCGTACGAACTGGCCTAAAATAAAGAAAGTCTATGGTCCACCGGCCACCGCAAGAAGACTGTCAAATCAGATATCACTTCAAATCATTCATTTTTTATCCTCATATCTCTCACAGAGAGCCCAAAGTGAGTGAAAAGAGTGGCAAAGAAATGGGCTGGACGACTACTCCACCCACCACCGCCCTCCCTTCATTTCAGTTAATATAATTATATAATATAATTTTATGGCTTTGAAAAGGGCCCAACTTCCCCCATTTCTGCACTCTCCTTGTCGTCCTCTTTGCCTGTCTCACCCAATCCAGCAAAGAATTATATTACTGACTAATAACTAAAATATAAGAGCAGTGTTTTCTAGCTTGAGTCGATTCTCAAATCGAAAATAAAATAAATGTGATTAAAATTCGATCGATTCAATTTAAATTTAATGATTTAGTTAACTCTGATCGAGTTGAATCAAATTAATCTTTTAATTTTTTTACTTTTTAGGTTGATTTTTTAAAAATGTTAGAATTATATTTATTGAATTATCATCAATTATTAATATAATAGTTGCTTTTATTTTTTAAATAAATTTATCATAATTTTACAATCCAATTTTTTTAATTTTAGAAGTAATAAACTATTATAAAAAATTAAAAGTGATTCATTAAAATTATTATATTAATATTGAATTTGTGTTATTTCAATTATTTGATAATATATATTTTTTTGATGTAATAAAATAGTATTTATGTTTAATAATTAAAATATTTATTTCATTTTTTGTAATTATTATATATAAATATAAATTTTCATTAATAAGTTTTTATTTATAAAATATTTTATATTTATTATTAAATTCATATATATATATATATATATATTACTCTCTTCATTCGAATAAGATTATTCACTATTCATTTTTTGAATATTTCAAAATGTATATCCATTTTCCTTAAATAAAAATTTTTTATAATTAATTTTTTTAATTAATTATTAAAATAGGTAAAATATATTTATTTTCTCATTAAATGTAATTAATGCTATAGATAAAAATGTATTATAAATTATGTGTTGATAAAATATTAAATATATTTTCATAAATTATATAAAATGAAAGATAACTATCTTTTTTAGATGACAAAAATATGTATTTTAGTATAATTAAATTACATCCTAATTCAATCTTAGTTCGATCTTTGATTCACAATCCTTTATCACAAATCAAATTAAAAATCATACCAAATTTTGAAAATATTGTATAAGATCATGGTGCCAATTGTTTTATATAATAATTGGATTTTGCAGGACTTCCTAAGTTTTTTTTTTATGGCATTATATTTGTGGGTTTTTACTTTTTATAGTTACCAAAATTTTTAAAATTACTCTTTCCAAGTGATTTAGTATTTATATTTTGCACTATATTTAATAATAGTCTAACATAAAATTAAAATTTACAAGCAAAATAAAATGTAAAAATTAGAAATTGACATTTGATTTAATTTATTTTTTTTTATTTTTTTTGAAATATCAACAAAAAAATAAGTTTTAGGACAATATAAATTACAAAACCATTAATCTTAGAGACCAAATAATTATACAATAAAAATAAATCATTGTTTTATGTGTCTCACAAAAAATTTTAAAAAAACTCTTAAATTGTGTTTAGTATAAATGAATTTTATAATTTTGATGAATTTCATTTGTAAATCCAATAAAAATTAATTTTGTATTCTATTTTATTAAATTTTTAGAGTTTGTTATAACTAAATCAAATTCTGTCAAATTTGATAGAATTTATGAATAAAATTCATTAAATTTTAAGAATTTATTATAACTAAATCAAATTTTGTCAAATTTGATAGAATTTATAAATAAATTCTAAATTTATTATAATAAAAATACCTTTATTTAAAATATTTTCATATTTTTTTCTCTTTTCCCCTTCTTTATGCCCTCTTTCATTTTTTTTTCTTTCTACTCTCTTTTTTCTTATCTTTTTCTTGCATTTTTATATTTGTAAAAAAAATTTTAAAAAGTACAAAAATATTTCATAAAATGAAATATTTTTATTAAAATTTACACTTAAATTGAATATAAATTTTATTTCATTTAAATGATTCTATTTTTATTTTATAATATATCAAATATAAAAATATATTTATATCATGCTGGAGTATTTATTTATATTTAAATAAAAAAATCATTTAGAACATTAATTTAAAAAAGAAAAGAGAATGGAATCAAAAAAAAATTAAAAAAAATGTCAATATTAATATAAGAATTATATAATGTCTTGTGAAAGGAGAGAAAAAGAAGAAGAAGAAGAAGAAGAAATTATGTGGAAATTGGATTGATATTCCATTGGCACTTTCATCCCTTACTCTTTTTATTGATTGATTGATTGATTGATTTAAAAGGAGGTGTAGCAGAGTATACGTGGGGACCATTTAAAGCAAATTGGGCAAGTGTGTGAGATAGGAGAAGGGCTTTTTCTTTTACAGTGATTTTTCCCCAAAACCTTACCTCTCATTCAATGCAAACAACGACAACTGCCATATGCAAACAAACACCAAAATCCGTTCCATTCCCATTTCACTCCATAGGTACCCGAGGCCCCTTGTTTGTGTGTCTTCCTACTATTTACTATTTTGGTGCATACACATTAAAAAATTACTTAAATAATCTCAATATTAATTAAGATGAATAAATATATTTCCTAAAATTTGATTACATAAATCAGAATAAGTGAAAGTAAAAAAAAGAAAGAGAAAGAGAAGGTTAGTGATATATAAATTATAAAATAAAAGAGACTGTAAAACAGATTTTTTTTCTAAAGTATTTATTATTGTGAAATAAAAGAATATTTATTTGCTTGCTTTTATTAATTATGCTTTCAATAGGATCATTTGCAAGTACAACACGCATTAATGGTTTGGACATTCTTTTTAGATGGCTTATATACGCTCAAATTTGAGTCTTATCCTAATGTACTATATAGGTTCTTTTTTAAAAATTATACTAAAAAAATCTTCATATTTTACTTTTATTACACTTTATTTTAATTTTTATTAAATTAATATAAAAATATATATAATACTCTTCATTTTCAGTTAAATAATCATTTTATACCACCCTTAAATAATAAAAACACAAACAATTAAATTCAATAAAAAAAACAATTCAATCATCATTAACAATAATCCATTTCAACTAAATAATTCAACAGAAATCAAATTCAATATTCAAAAACAATCTTCAATATTCGAAAACAAAAACCATCATCATACATAATTCAGAAAATCAAAATCAAAACCCAGAAAAATAACTCAGAAAATCAAAATGAAAACACAAAGGAATAAAAATAATCCAAAAAAAAAAGATCAAGAAATGAATGGCTGAATCGATCTTCATTCGATTCGCCGTCACCCAAAACCCAGAACAAATTATTCGCCGCCCTCACCAACAAAACCCAAAACCCAGAACATTCGCCCTCACCCAAAAATCGTTGAACCAAACAAAACAAACAACGACCCAAGAACCCAATCTGCAATTAACTTAAATAGAGATCGATGATGAAGAAAAAAACCAACGAAACCGACAGCGGCGATGAAGAAAAAACGGCGTCCCAAGCAAGCTTTTATCCCCATACATCTTGCATGCGATCTGGAATATCTCAGCAAGCGTCAACACTCAGCTCAACAAACGCAACAAATCAAAAAGAAACAATCAAAATGCAGAAGACAAAAAGCAGCAAATTTGAGAAAAGAAACACAAACAAATCGATCCTAATCCAGCTCAACAAACGCAGAAAATCCCTTGGATCATAACCAGAAAATCAATTTTGCGAATCAGTGATGTTTTGGCTAAGAAATCAAATCGAGATTTGCCCTTTGAATTCCAACAAATGAATCCGGAACACGTCATTCGCCCAATTCCTTTCTTCAAAAACTCGAAATCCTTCTGTACTGCCTCTCCAAAGTGACAAATTGTCCCTTACCCACAATTCCTGCCGTCACCACTTCTTCGTTGCCATTTCCCAGGTCCTGCACAGAAAGCAAAAAGCAGCAGCAACATATGGGTTTTATTGAATCTTGTTTTTATGTTAAGAAGAGGAAGGAGGAAAGTGTAAAATACAACATATGGGTTTGGTTTTGGAGAATTAGTTTTTCCTTCAATTTCTATTAACGGCGAATATTTTAATTTTTTGGAGATTTTGTTTTCCCTTATTTTATGCGCGGTGAGACCATGAGAGCGAGGAAAGGAAATGGTGATTTAAAATAAACGATGAAGGTAAATTTTCAGGGATGAGGTGAAAATTGAGAGGTTTTGATTGGTTGATGAAGATAAAGGTAATTTAAGTATTTTAATAATTTTAAATTAAGTTATTGACTTTTGTTGATTGATTAATGGAAAATTATTATAATATTAATGAAAGGATTAAATGATTTAATGGATATAGACATTTTAATATAATTAATGTAATAGAAGAAAATTTGGAAAGTTCAGCATATTTAGTTTTTTTTAAAATTATAAAAATAATTATTATAAAAATTACGTAGTAACAGAGAGAGAAAAATGCATGGGTGAATGAATGGTGACATATACATGTAGAGAACTTTTTTTTTTTTTTTTCTCTCTCTCTCGGATCATTCCTTGTTTTAGTGGCCATGAAAAGGCAATACTAAATGAATGGAAAGTGCCTATATTATTTTGCTGCAAAAAAAAAAAAAAAAAAGACAATATGGGTATGGGTTGGGTATTCTCTTCCATTACTATTTACACGATGGTGAAATGTAAAAAGCCAAGCCAAAGCAACATGGGTTTGATACTTTGAGAGAGGAAATCTTTTGGAAGACTTTCAGGTGAGCTTCAAGAGCTATTTGTCTCCTAGTCAATGAACATTCCACATGCTATACCAACTTTCTCAACAATTATACTTCAACTACTCACCTGTAAATTTTATATATATATATACATATTATGTGTGTGTGACTCTTCTAATATTTGAGAGTTTGATTCACATTTATGCATCATTCATAATATATAATTGATCTACAAACATGTTTGTGTAAATTTGAATACACACTTTCTAATTAATGAAAAAAACCAACGCATGGTTAAAATAAAAAATACATAGTCCGCGTCTATATTCATAGTTCATAAGACTGGAGGCTTTCATCTTTCTAAATAAATATATAATAAACAGCAATATTTTTGCAATATTTGATAATTTTATCAATAAAAGAAATAGTATCTCAAAATATGAATTATTAATAAAACTGTGAAATTGATCATAATTTTACTTTTAATATAAACAAAATTATGAATGAAAAATTA
>CATIWR010069769.1:0-27277 GCA_949677035.1 Omphalea diandra
TGATTGGGGAGTGGATGTAGGGATTGTTTTGCCCGAACCACTATAAAATCTTTGTCTCCTTGCAATTCTTTCTTCTTCCCTTAATCTTTAGTTTAAATTTTTAAACACCAATTCAACCCCCTTCTTGGTGCCTAGGGACAACAGGGTCAATTATACCCGAATCGCTATAAATTGATTGTTTCTCTTCTACTCTTTCTTCTCCCTCTATCTTTATTTTTGAAATTTTTAGTCACCAATTCAACCCCATTCTTGGTGCCTATGGCCAACAAACTATCTCCTAGATTTTCTGAAGATGTACTCCACAATGTGAAAAGAGTGAAGGACAATGATGTTGATATTAGTATGGTTGATCTGGCCAGGATTTAGGTATAATCTGGTTGCATGACTTACAGACTAATTGGATGGGTTTCCATATTATTATGTTCAATTTTTCCCCCCTAATATCGTTTGGAGTTTTAAAAGTTCAGACTTTTTAATCAGGTTATAATTCTTATTCTGTTGAATCTCCATATTGGATTCTGAAACAGTTGGCTGGTCATTACCTGAAGGAGAAGAAAGCATCTTTTGAATTTGCGCTGTTAATGTTACAAACTGCTGATCAGATTGATGGTTGTACTGAATCTGTGGCACCTTCGATTTGTGTGGGTCAGTTTGCCCAAGTACTTGAGCAGGGGGATGCATTTGCCATGCAATCGTAAGTGTTAGACTTGTTTACATCCTAAATTTGCTTTAGTTGATCTGTTCACTAATGCTAGATATTATTCATCTGGCTTTGCAGTCTTACAGATTAAGAGTACACTTGGTATGCAATAGCAGAAGGGAAAAGATTTCAAGATTCCTTTGAAATTATTGCTCTTCTTAAAAAATCTTATGAATCATACAACAGTCTCAAAGTCCAAAGGATGGCTTCTTTTTGTAGATTTCAGATGGCTAGGGAATATGTTAGAGTAGGTGATTTCAGTACTGCAAAAGAATTGCTTGATGAGGTGACAGCTCTATACAGGCAAGAGGGATGGGTCATTCTATTGTGGGAGGTCCTGGGTTTTCTGCGTGAGTGCTCAAGGAAATGTGGTACGGTGAAGGAATTTATAGAATATTCTCTTGAAATGGCCGCATTGCCAGTGTCATCTGCTTCAGAGGTCCAATATTTCAAATCCAAAGAATATGGTCCTGCAAGCCTTTCTCGGAAAGAAGTTATTCACAAGGAGGTTTTTGATCTAGCCAGTGGAGAAACTGGGGTGGTATCAGTTGAAGATAATAGTGATCTCAAAGTATACAGAGACAATCCTCTGCATGTTGAGATTGATCTTGTCAGCCCCCTTAGATCTGTACTGCTTGCTTCGGTTGCTTTTCATGAACAGATAATTAAGCCTGGTGTAACGACCATGATTACACTGTCACTTCTTTCGCAATTGCCTCTGACTCTTGAAATAGATCAATTAGAAGTTCAGTTTAATCAATCAGAATGTAACTTTTTCATCATAAATTCTGGAAAACCTCCATCTGCTGCAGTGTCCAATGTCCACCAAGGTCGTCAGGTTGAAATTGCTCCTTCCTTGGCACTCGTTACTAACAAGTGGCTACGGCTGACATATTCCATTAAACCTGGTCAGTTTATTTCTTAATATAGTCTTAAATGCTTTCCCATGTTTTATATGTTCATTTAGATGTGCAGAAGATATTTTCTGAGCCGAATGATAAATGTTTTCACACTTTATGTTAAATAAAATTTTGAACTGGAAGGTAAACAAGTATGAACCATCTTTAGGACTATGAAGATGCAAGTGGTGCATTGTGTTTACCAGTCATGGACTATGAAGTAATAATTTATTCATGATTTATAAGGATGTGAACTTTTTATTTTATTATTTTGAATGGATGAAATGTTGATGTGTTATTAATTTTTCATTGTCAAATTAAATGATGGTTGGTTAAATAACTTAATTTGTTAATTTATGCTATGTTGTCATTAAGTATAGATTCACAACATCAAACTGCTGATAACTCTTTTTTTTAAAAAAAAATAAAACAAACAATTGCACAAAGCATGGGCATACTATAAGTGTATTCATAAACGATATCATGCACGAGCTTATCCACACTGTATAAGTTTGTTCCTTTTTCTATGATATATGGAGTCCAGAAACAGCTCATCTAGCAGTTTGATTGGGTTATATGCCCCTCCCCCTTTTTTTTTGTCTAATTGATTAATGGTCCCTGTTGAGTCATTGCTTATTGTTAAAATTTTCCTAACCACATCCTATGTTGTACAAGAAATTCTTAATAGTTCACATGCTCCTAATTTAACATAGCCCAATTTTTTATTTATTCAGAAAAAAGTGGGAAGTTGGAATGCATATATGTCGTTGCGAAAATGGGACTTCTCTTCACTATTTGTTGCAGTGCTGAAAGTCCTGCTTTAATGAATGATTTGCCTCTTTGGAAGTTTGAAGATCTTGTAGAGACCTTTCCAACTAAAGATCCTACTCTTGCATTCACTGGTCAGAAAGTTGCCCAGGTTGAAAAACCAGACCCACAAGTTGATCTTATTTTAGGTCCTAGTGGACCTGCATTAGTTGGAGAGTGCTTCATTGTTCCTGTTACTGTGGCCTCCAAGGGCCTTGCCATTTTTTCTGGCGAGTTGAAAATCAATCTTGTGGATGTAAGCGGAGGTGGGTTGTTTAGTCCAAGGGAAGCAGAACCATTCTCTATGGATAGCCATCATGTTGAGCTTATTGGTGTTAATGGACCAGAAGGAGAAGATGAATCTCAAGAGGGTTCTGATAACGTCAAGAGAATTGAGCAGTCCTTTGGTTTGGTTTCTGTTCCAATTCTGCAAAATGGAAAATCATGGTCCTGCAAACTGGAAATCAAGTGGCATCGACCCAAACCGATTATGCTTTTTGTATCATTGGGCTATTTTCCAGCCACTCTCTAATTCTGATCCAGGGATGTCACTCCCTCTGAATGAGACAAGTATACTCATTGTTAGTGCCAAAAACTGTAGTGAGGTGCCATTGCAATTACAGTCTGTCTATTGAAGTGGACGATGATATTGAAAGTTCATATACTTTGCAACATGGTGGTGAAGATCTTTCAGGCCCTGCATACCTTGTGCCTGGAGAAGAGCTCAAAAAGGTTTTTACTGTCATTCCCGAGGTTGAATTATCAACTCTCAATTTAGGGTCAGTGGCCCTAAGATGGAGGAGGAATTCTCAAACTGAAGATCAATCTAGTTTTGATGCAGAAGCTTGGGTTTTGACTAGACGTAAACTTCCTAATGTATATGTAGAGTTATCTCCATTGGTTTTGAGTGTGGAGTGTCCTTGTGCCATTCTTGGAGACCCTTTTACATACTTGGTCAAAATTGGAAACCAGACACAGTTGCTTCAAGAGGTGAAGTTCTCATTGGCAGATGCACAGAGTTTTGTATTTTCTGGATCTCACAGTGAGACGGTTTTTGTTCTTCCCAAATCTGAGCACGTTCTTGGTTACAAGATTGTGCCACTTGCTTCAGGTTTGCAACAGTTGCCACGAGTTACAGTGACATCTATGAGATATTCAGCTGGGTTTCAACCATCAATTCCTGCATCTACTGTTTTTGTCTTTCCCTCTAAACCCCATTTTAGGACAGCTGTTACGGGAGAGCAACAGCTGGAATCATTTGCAGCCGAGTAGTAATGCCCCTATTCTGGTAAATATTTTGCAGAAACTAGGTCACAACAATCAGATGGGATGCAATTGATAACCAGTGCTTTAAGTCCTGCCATCCAATGTATGAATGGCTAAAATGATGAGTGGATACTACCAGCAAGTGGGGACTTCGAAGAACAAATCTGGATGAAGAGTTTTTAGTTAGAAGAAATCTTTTCCAAAAATGTTTGCATGATCCCGAAGCATTTTAGACAAATATACTGACCGGATTTTGTTTTATTGTTGGGAAGTTATTTGTCATTATATCCCAAATCCAAATCTCATGCTGTACTCTTGTCCAGGTGATAGAAATGTTGACTTCTGTTTTAGATGTCAATTTGTAGAATTCTTTCATGGAAGATGTGAAAAAGATTGTATAAGTTGATAGATAAATAAAAAATACTGTTGAGATTTTCTTTTGATGAACAATCAAAGTGTTGAGATGAGTCTTGATCCTCTTTTTTTTTTTTTTTTTTGGATATTTTGTGGAGAAGAAAAGGTAGTGAAAACAGAAAATGAGAGTGCAAGTTTGCTTTATGTTTTTGCTGATTCATCATAGCATGACAAACCATTTGAAAGTTATTTCCTAGGCTTCGGAAATTGAAATTCACTTGAGATTATGTCTGGATTGGCATGGATTGAAATAAGAGTTTGGATACCATGTTTGTTTAAATCACTTAGTTATGCGTTTTCCAAATGGACTTTTGGATTATAAGTTCTAGGCTCAGCTTGTTTATAAAAAATATTTTTTTAAAAAATATTTTATATATACCATGTTTGTTTAAATCACTTAGTTATGCGTTTTCCAAATGGACTTTTGGATTATAAGTTCTAGGCTCAGCTTGTTTATAGAAAATATTTTTAAAAAAAATATTTTATATATTTCTTAATATTAGTATATTAAGAAAATTTATTAAATTTGAAGAAAAAATAATTTCTTTTAATTTTTTAAAATTTTAATGAACTCGTCTTGTACATACATTTATTTATAAACTGATTATCAATAATTATTTTTAATCATCAGCATTAATAATCAAAATAATAATTTTTTATTTTTTAAATATTTTTATATCATAATAAATAATATAAAAATAAAATTTTTATGATCTAAATTATTTTATAATTTTATAAATTAAAAAATTACTATTTTTATATATTATAAACACTAAAGAATATCATTTTTCATAGAATGATGCTGAACTTAATCAGAGCCCTTTCCCTGTTCCGCTTTATCTCCAACTGACTTAATGCTGTCTCTCTTCTATTTTCTATTAGCTATTTTATTTTCTCTTTAACAGACAACATCAATAATTTTAATGATTTTCTTATTATTTACATTAAAAAAGGACCTAATACAATAAAAATAATAGCTTAAAGACAATATGTAAAAAAATAATAATATAGGGGAAGCTTGAACATGCGGTTTGCCTAAAATCTTATCCTACCACTCGCAACATCATTTCATCATCTTTCTCAAGACAGTAGTCCATGTAGTTCTGATGTCATTATCATCATTTAAGACATATTACTACCAATTACTGTACTTTTCCCGGACTAAAATAAAAAATTTCATCTCATTGCATTTGAACATGTTTATCAGTCAGAGGGCAGACTTCAGGCATTAACATCCCCCATCAAATGCTTTCAAAACAAGAACCCAAAAATAAATGAAATTAAAAATTAGAAGAACATAGCAGGGTATTCTCAATTTGATAAGGTAGCAGCAGATTCCCAGGGGCTTTGATCCTTGTTTAGTGCATCCCAGTCAACCTGCCTCAGTATTTCAAACCTCTCCTTCAAGGGGACGAATCCAGCTTGTGGAGAAACAATGCCACAAGTTCCAGCTTTATGGAGCAGAATCACACTAGAAGCCATGTCAGGGCCATGGAGTTTCCCAGTTAGTAACAACCTAAGTGGCATAAAAAGTGATTTCCCCTGGCATAAATAGAAAATATCCAAAATGTTGAGAATGACATGTATAGGAAGCCTTAATTCATTTTTTTTGAGAAAGAGATGAAAAGGAGGCCAAAAAAAAAAAGCTGTATCAATCTACTCAAAGTCCACCTTGCGCTTTAGAGACTTGCCGAAGTTCTTCACCCACTTCTGCCAACCAGATGGGCCTTCATCTAGGGCTCTTACAAGTTCACCACTGTCATATGCAGCTAACAGCCCGGATGAAACTTCAAAAAGCTTATCTTCTACGATAACCTTACCTTCTGAACTGCAAATGGAGCAACAATATTAGCTAACTACATTCACTGATGATGCAAGGAAGCTGCCTATGGCAAAAAAAAAAAAAAAAAAGATTAATATCATCTAAACAGGCCCCCCAATCCTATAGTTTAGATGTTGCTCCAAGGTACTATGACCAATTAAAAGGCAGTTGAATTACACATTTGGAGAAGCCCAAACATAATTTGGAAGGATCAGTTCTTCTGTTGAAATAAGCATCAATTCTCAAATGTAATGTACAATGAATACAGTCAATATAAGAGGGTCGCCATAATGAATTCACAAAATCACTTTAATTTATCCCAAAAGCCCAATGGGGGCAATAAACCATTAGTTTGGTTACCAACAGTTTTTTTTTAAAAAAAAAAAAAAACTAAAAGATTTGCTAACAGTTAGTTGATCAGTAACTAGAATTAAAGTACTCTTGAGCCCCATATATGGAAAAATCTGAAACTATATGAGAATCAATACCAATAGTTAACTACATATCCTAAAAGCATTTTATTTTTGCATTAAAGAAAAAAGAAAAGGCAAGTAAAATGAAGAAACAAGTATGACTATGAATTCAACGCTGAGATTGAAAACTCAAAATCTGAGATTGAAAACTTGAAGAATCACCTTGCTAAAGTGGCATGTAAGGGATAAGATAGCAAATTTGAGAGTGCTTTATCTGAATCAGTTACCAAGTCAATCCCATCCTTAAGCAGCTGAACCGCTTCCTGTTTGCATTCATAAGCACACAATTATGAGTGCTATCACATACTTCTGTATGCAACATTCAGATACAGCAACATCAAACAAGCAATATATAAGAGGAATGGTTAACCAATGGCACGTTCTATATTGAATATGGCTGACAGCTGCTTTGACTCTATCTAATAAAGGATAGATTCTTATCGCTGGATTAATAATTTAGCTCCTGAACACATCTTTCCTTTGAATGCAGGTGATTCAACATTTAAATAAAAACAAAAATTAATGTATGCCCCTTTTAGAATTTTAAAGTATATGCATCTTTATAAACAATCCACTGATTTGTGAAGAGAACTAATCAAATGAAATTGCATTTCTAATATGAAAGGAAATTGCAACCCCCAACCAATCTTCATCTTCTGCTTCAGAGAATTTTTGAATGGCAGTATAATGATCTGAATGTACAGAGATGAGCCTTACTTCAATAAATGTTCCTTCTGATTTCAAAAGGATACCAGCATTCTTCCAGCGTTCACCAATAAGGCTGATCAATTTCTCTGATGAAAGTGCTCTTAAATGCTGACCATTCATCCACCTTTAATTTGTAGATTTTTTACAGGAGAAAATGTTAGGAAGCTAATTTAAAATACAACAATTTGCAGACTAAGCAAAGGAAGATTTCTAATAACTTCTTAATCCGTTGATTGTTTTACAAATAAACAAAATGTATATTGAATATGATTAAGAAAAAAAATTGGAATCTAGATATTACAAAATGCAGGGAAATGTAACAATAATTTTGCTATTTATAATATTTTCCACTCATAAGCTATGTAAAGTGGGACTTTCAGGCCAAATAAAGGATCAGTTGTTATCATTCAATGTATAGCATACAAAGCACCATGATTACCTCAATTTAGTAGAGTCAAAAATAGCTCCACTTTTGTTAACACGACCAATAGAGAATTTTTCAACTGCGAAATGCATAACCAGAACAATTCAACACATAGCTTCAGGAAAACACTATACATAGTGTCTCAAGTGAAATACTAACCTAGCTGCGCAAGGGTGAAAAATTCATTTTCCGTGCCATCACCCCAACCTAAAAGTGCAAGGTAATTAACCATCGCCTGGGGCAGATATCCCATCTCCCTGAACTGTTAAAAAGTGATAATTGACAATTAAAACAATTTGTCTTTAACTGAAGCATTCTTATATGCTAAAAACATTTAGAATGATAAAACATCATACTGCAGAAACAAGCTAGGACAAAGATAAGCAATAGAAGTCACAATTACCTGACCCACTGAAGTTGCACCATGCCGTTTTGACAATTTACTTCGATCAGGAGCAAGAATTAAAGAAACATGTGCAAAGCAAGGCATGGGGAATCCAAGAGCCTGTGGCAGAATTCTTATCAAAGAGTGGATAGGCAAAATGCATATATATAATATGCATTCACATATATACATGTGTATTGTTGAGAAGCATACTTGATAATACCTTATATATCAATGCTTGCCTTAGAGTATTTGGCAAGTGCTCTTCAGCTCTGAAATGCAAGATTAAGAGTAAGATTAAAAAAGAAAAAAAAAAATTGCAACATGAACCACACCAAATTAGAACTTCGAAGGCAGTAAAAAGGAGGAACTGAGAAACATATCCCCTAGCACAAAATCTTATCCCCTGGAATATTTACAGAGACCGTAGGTATTACCTTATAACATGTGAGATAGCCATGGTAGCATCATCAACAGTAACACAAAAGTTGTACACAGGTTGCCCATTGCTCCTCATGATTACGAAATCTCCTAGTGTGTCCAAGTTCCAAGCAACCTTCATGACATTCATATATTTATAATGGCCATATAAAAAATTAATATATAGATTCTGTTGTCATAAAATTGACTTAAAGGAGGAGATTGGCAAACAAAATGAAGGTTACACTAGTTCAACTTCTTGTTGACCAATGGTTAAATCCTATGGCTCAATCAACAATAATGCATGGAAATACAAATTTGACAAAAAGGAAATGCCTAGGAGAAGGACGATTATGAAATACCAACAGATTAAAAACAAAAGTTTGATAATAAACAATTAACAAGCCCTTTATAGCAGTAGGAACAGAACTTACTTCACCCCGAATGAGGTCATTAATTTTCAAACTCCCATCCTTTGGCACGCGAAATCGAAATGTATAAGGAGTCCCCTTAGCAAGCTGTTCCTCTACCTGTTCATCTGTTGCAAAGGCCCACTTTCCAGTATACACTGGAGGCAACTGCTTAAGCTTTGCAATCTCCTTCATTTGTTCAAGCTCCTGGAAAGAAACTATGACAACAAAAAATGAGAACAAAAAGGAAAATCTTATACAAGGTGAAATCCAATTGAAGCCAAGCCAGTATAGGCCTAAAGAAGCATGCTAAAGCTCAGAAGAAGAGGTAAGTAGTAAATTCCATTGAAATTGTTAAATAAAAAGGATAAGAAATGAAGTGTTGAATAGAGAGGGTAAGTGGTGATAATTGCAATTTGAATGTTCGAAGTTGAATAGATGAATGTTGCTAGTAGGTTAAGAAGTAAAACATAGATGGATGTATGGTATTGAAAGAAAGAAAGAGAAAGAATTACCTCATTAGTACAGAAGCAACGATAAACATGACCAGATTCCAAAAGCTTATCAGCATATTGCTTATACAAAGAATTCCTTTCAGATTGGCGGTATGGACCATAATCTCCACCCGCATCCGGCCCTGTAATAATAGATGATTTAGAGTCATTCACAAATTTAGTCAGTTCCAATAAGCATGAAGTGAAACTGAATAACAGGCAAATAATAGTAATTGCAATCGGAATTCACATAATATAGAAAGAATTTTTTTAATTATAACAGGGATATAAATTAAAGCTTCACCTTCATCCCAATGAAGGCCAAGCCAAGAAAGATCACGGAGCATAGCCTCCTCGGACTCCTTTGTTGACCTCTCCAAGTCAGTGTCTTCAATTCTGAGCACCAATTTCCCTCCTTTTGACCTGAAAATTCATCACTTTTTCTCCTTGAGATAAGAAAAAGGCCAAAGAAAAGCAAAGAGTGAATACAAAGAAAATAAAACTCACCTAGCAAAGAGGTAATTGAAGAGGGCAGTTCTGGCACCACCAACATGGAGATTGCCAGTTGGTGAAGGAGCGAAACGAACTCTAACTTCATTTCCTTGCTTTGCATTTGCAGAGAAGGAGAAATTCCTCCGCCGCCTTTGTGTTACTGTTAGAGCCAAGGAAGAAGAAGTAGGGAGATGCTGCTGTTTGTGGTAAAGATAAAAAAGAGAAGAAGAAGAAGAAGACGAAAGATCTGGTATTATTCTCATTCTCATCATTAATGGCCTCCCTCCAATCATACTTTATAACACCAAATCAGGAGCAGGACAGAGTTGAGTTGTTGAAAACGTAGCGGAGAGGTTCAGACTTAGGACTTGAAAATATATACAAAAAGCACAGATTCTTCTGATAAGGAGTCAGACGTATCGATGTGTCAATGGCTCAAATGTGATGCATTTCTATGGCTTCTTAAAATTTGACAGAATTTATGTGACGACTAACCCTAAATTAACCTCTCTGCCGTCAAACTAATAAAATCGATACAAGAGACAAACAACTTTAGATAATAGTGGTACAATCACCAAATATGGTTTCAACCTTAAGAAGATCAATGATAACATGTTGGAAGCATAATAATAAAAATCAATATTTATAAATTCGAATTTATTAATTGACTGATTTTTAATTTAGTTAATTTAATAATTTAATTGATCTAATTTACTTAATTTAATAATAATTAAAATTTAAAAATATTTATTAAAATAATATTATAAATAAGAAAAAATATTATAAATATATTTATAATAATTAAAAATATAAAAATAACCTTAAAAATGAGTTTGAACTCAACTAAATTAGTCACTAATCCAATTTTTGATTTTATCTATTTGACTGATCGATTTAGTTTCATTTTCAAAACATTAGTAAGAATATAATGATGAAGACTATTAATGGTAAATATTAACCAAATAAGAAAAACATATCAATAGCTTAATAATATGAGATGAAATCAAAGATGGAAAACTCATACAAAGAAAAAGGGATTAACATTAAAATTAAAGGATTTGATATGATGTCCTTTGTGGGTACTAAGTTGGATAGTTCGAGTGGTTTTTTTGAATTTAAGTTAGATGGCTTGAATCTTTTTAGATCGGGACTTACAAGACAAAAGAAAGTAAGAGGGGAATCTGACCTTATGTTGAAAGTCTGTTTAAGTTAGAAACTGCTACTTAAAAGTGAGAGTAACAATATGTGAGATAAAATGAATGAAATACATAGTTGAAGACTCTTTATATAGTGAATTAGGTGGACTATTTAGATAGAAATGAGCATATATTGGATGTTGTTTTCATGTGTGACACTTCCTAAAGAGGATAGTTGGGGATAGGCTGAAAAGCCACGCATATGGACCTAGTCAGGCTAGTTATCAAGTTGAGAGGCCAATTTGGACCAAGTTATGCCTATGATAGGTTTAATGGGTTTAGTAGATGATGCCAAACTAGGCATTGCAGAGGAGTGGGCATAAACCATATTAGTGAGGATAATATCATGTCCTCGTCCAGCCTAAGTTTGTTTATGTCTTGGAAAGCATTTGAAAGACAATAACTGAGCTGCCATAGAGTGAACCTCAAATGGACTAAACTGGTTTGTAAAGAAATAAAGAGATTGATTTGTTTGTATCATTGAACTTTGATAGAGAGAAATTTTGTCAAATCTAAGTCTGTTTATATCTCGAGAACCAACTTGGCATAGAGTGAACCTTAAATGGATCAAGTTGAGTGGTAAAGAAATAAAAAGACCAATTTGTTTGTGTCATTAAACTCTGTTAGAGGGAAATTTTTTCGAAAGTATTTGTCATTAGTCGTACTACCACGTGGCGTATGATTAGCATATCTCGAGGAATTATGATTGATCAAAGTGATCTTAAGCATTTGATGAAGGCGCTAGTGTAGTTAACCACGTCTTTTTATCTACCAATTTAAGTCTATAAATAAGGGAAGAAAATGCTTAAATTCTCAATTGCGCTTTCTGTAAGATTGTTATTGTGAAAGTGAGAATCATTCTTCTGTTGTTTATTGCATTTTCCATCTGCTTTAGTAAAAGGTTTGATTTTATTTCATAATTTTTTTTTTCTTTTAGGCTTAATTTTGTTTAAGAAATGGACAACTTAAAGTTTACCACCTCCCTTATATCACATTTTGCATCATTCAGAATTGCTCCTTAATCTCTAATAATAAGCATTAAGGAAACTATGGGCATTAAAGGGATGGAAATGGATTTAGTAGAGCCAGTAAAGGTTAGGGAGGGAAAAAAGGTTGAGGAGGCATAAAGTGAGACACTAGAAGTAGAAAAATGAGAGGCTGAGGGATTAGAAGGGATGATGAAGGAGATAGCTTGCCTAGTGATGAGGAAGAGGAGAATGAATCTAAAGAGGAGAATGGCCTAAAATTGAGAATAGGGCAGGACCAACTAATTAATATTGAGCTGGTTAGAGTGGAATCCCTACTAAGACCTTTGAAGATCCAAAATGTAAGACATTTATTTTAATTTAAACATATATAAGCCAAATGGAACAAAATTGTCTTAACAATAAAAGCAAATTCGGATTGAAACTAACCTCTCACTATTGCAAAGCCAAAAACACTTTAAACACCTAATGTTGCTTGATTTCTTATTTTTGAATCGATAATGACTTCTAAAAACTTCTCTTCACTCAATAATGGTATAAATTTTGAAACTGAAAATTAAGAGTGGGTATAGGACTATCTGAAAATAAATGGTCTCCTTCTATTTGCTCTATCCATCAAAGAGCAAATAATATTCCTCCTTTAGTGGGTTGAAAATATGGCTAATATTAAGGAATGATTTCCAGTCCTCAATCAATTATTTTTTTAATTCTTATTTTTATAGAATTGTGGACCACATTTTGTAACCAAAATGGAAATGGGAAAATATCCTACATTCTCCCACTTTGTCTATGGATTCTAATATTTAACATAATGAGAAACAAACACATGGATCATGATGATTTGTCTTTAAAAATGAGTAGTATCATATATAATCACAATGCATTGTGTCTTTCAAGCCCATAAACTTAATGAATAAACCCTATATTTATTCGAGATGCACAAAGCCAAAATAATAAAGATTTTCATTAAAACAATAAATGTATGTCTAATAAAAATCACATTATGGAACCAATTCCCATTTTTGCTCCATGATCCTAAAATTCTTTAGGGGCATGCCTTTAGTCAGAGGATCGACAATCATTAATTCAGAGCTAATGTGTTTAATGACCATTTTCTTCTCCTTAACATGTTCTTTTATGGCTAAATAATTAATGTCGACATGTTTCCTTCAACTACCATTTTTGTTATTCTTAGCCATAAATACTATAACTGAATTATCACAGTACAACTTCAATGGCCTAGATCAACCATACACCATGGAAGGTAGCCTCAAAATAAGATATGAACTTAGCCTTCATAGTGGAAGTAGCAATCAAAGTCTATTTCGCACTTCTCCACGACATGACTCCGCCAACAAGTATGAAAATATAACCAAATGTTGATTTTCATGAATCAACATAGCCAATAAAGTTAGCATCAGAGTACCTAATCACCTATAAATTATTAGTCTGCCTATATATGAATATGTAATTCTTTGTTCCTTGAAGGTATCTTATCACCTTTTTTGCAACTATTCAATGGTCAATACCTGTGTTACTTTGATATTTTCCTAGCATCCTAATAACAAATGCAATGTCAGGTATGGTGTAGACCTAAACATACATCAGGTTTTCAACAACTAAGCATATGGAATGTTTTTCATTTGTTCCCACTTAAAATTATTTTTGGGGCATTGACTTAGGTAAAATTTGTCACCCCTTCACAATGGGTGCTACACTGGGTGAACAATCGTTTATCCAAACTATCTATAAACTTTGTTGACGTAGGTCTCTTAAGATAAACCCAAAATGCCTCAAGATCTTTCCCTATGAATCTTAATGCTAATGACATAATACACCTCACCTATATCCTTTATATCCAAGTTTTTTAAGAGGAATTGTTTCACCTCATATAACAAACCCTTATGATTAGTTACAACCAAAATATCATCCATATATAACACTAAAAAATAAATCCTACTCCCAATTACCTTTTGAAATATACATTGATCCATGATGTTTTCTTCAAAACCAAATAAAGTGAGGACTTCATGGAATTTCAAATACCATTGATGAGAGACTTGTTTTAATCCATATATGGATTTATTAAGCTTGCAAACCAATTAGTTACCATCACTGGAGGAGAATTTGTCTAATTGTTTCATGTAAACCTACTCCTCCATATCACCATTAAGGAATATCATTTTCATAACCATTTGGTTTAAATATAGATCAAAATGGATAACCAATGTCATGATTACTCAAAAGGAATGTTTCTTGGATACAGGAGAAAATGTCTCCATGTAGTCGATTCCTTCACTTTGAACCCTTTGGTAACAAGTCTTGCTTTTATCTCTTAATGTTTCCCTGTGAGTTTTTCTTTATTTTTATAACCCATTTAGATCTAATGGCTTTTATACCATCAGGTAACTCGACTAAATCCTAGACTTATTAAATGTCATAGAATCCATCTCTTCTTTCATGGCATTGTACCATAAGTTTGATTCCTTAGAAATCATGGCTTATGAAATGTTTTGGGATCATTTTTAGCTCTAACATTATTGTCATATTCTTGTAGATACATAACATAGTCAAGAAAAATCATTGGTTTCCTTGTCAAGAAACATCATTTGTTTCCTTACTCTAGTAGATCTCCTTATTGTTACATCAACATTCTCCTAAGGAGCAAGATCTTATTGTTAAACAACTTAAGGCATCTATTGAACTTTGACATCTATTGGGTCAAGATTAACAATTTGTGGTAACTCTAGGGTTGGTTCTTTAACACGTATTTGTGCTTGGGGCCTCTTATTATCAATAACAATCAGTTTATTACTCGAGGCATGTTGTTAACAACAATAACTCATCCATTACTTGGAGTGGAACATTGAGCATTTGAATGATCTTTCTCACGACTAACGTCTTAGGATTGACCGCTCCTATTGATCAAGTCATTTTAGAAATTTTGCATTTTTTGATTCCATAAAATATGGTACTATGAGATGGACAATAAAATCTATATCGCTTAAACCTTTCAACATATCCAATGAAATACCTATTTATGGTCCTTAGGTCCAACTTCTTTTGTTATGGATCGTAAACTCTTACTCTCGAATGGACATCACCAAATGTGTACATGTTGAAAACTTGGTTTCCAACCTTTAAATAACTTAAATGACATCTTTGGGACAATTTTAATTGGAACTAGGTTCAATATGTACACAACCATCTTGAAAGCTTTAGTCCATAGGGGGTTAGAAAGTTTGGAGTTAGCTAGCATACTTCATACCATGTCCAATAATGTTTGATTTCTCCTCTCAACTATGTTATTTTGGTTCAGAGAACTAGGTAAAACATATTGGGCAACAATCCCATGCTCTTGAGGAAACTCACAAATGGACTAGTTATTTGTCCACTCTTAATGTATCTACCATAGTATTCTCCACCTTTATCTGATTTGACGTTCTTAATTTTCTTTGTGCATTATTTCTCTACTTCAGCTTTAAAGACCTTAAAAACATCTAGTGTTTTATTCTTATTGTTAAGTAGGTAAAGAAACATGTATTGCAGGTAATCATTTATGAAAGAGATGAAATACTTATCACAGTATGCATCCATGTTTGGACTACAGACGTCTAGGATATGATTTCTAATAACCCATAATTCTCTTGGCACCCTTCTTTGACTTGTTAGTTTGCTTGCTCTTAATGCAACCTATACAAGTTTCAAAGTCGGTAAAATCTAGAGTACCTTATCATTCACCAACCTTTTAATTCTATAAATGGAGATATATCCTAATATCCAATGCCATAACATAAAGGATTCTTTATCTATAACACATCATTTTATACCAACATTTTCATGAATGTGTATAGTAGTGCAGTTGTCATCATTTTGCAAATTAAGAAGGATAAGACCATCAGACAAAGTACCATATCCAATAACATCATATTTGTAAAATAAAAAACATTTAAAGGAATAACCATATGATATAAGTCTAGAAATAGAAATTAAATTCCTAAAGAAACTTGAAATGTAAAATGTCTTTTCTAAAATTAAAATGAAACCACTACTCAAAACTAATTTGCACGTTCCAATAACCTCTACATGTGAGGACATCTTATTTCTTGAATAGATGTTACTCTCACTTCTTATTGGCTTTCGCAAGTTTTGCAAGTCCTACAATGAATTAATAACATTGATTATAAAACTAGAATTAATCTACTATGTGTTATGATTAACATCAATCATATTAGATTCATAACAAATGAGTGAGAGTTGAGTACCTTTCTTATCAAGCCACTTCAAGAACTTGGATTACTTCTTAATATGCCCTTTTTTTTCTTGCAAAAAAAAGCACACAATCTCCTTCTCAATGTCCTTTAAGGAAGAAATTTTTCCCTTCCCCTTTTCCTTGGCCCGATCCTTCTTTTTCTTTCCTGTAATAGTTAAATTCACTTTCTCACCCTCTTTCATAAGCATTCTACCTCCTTCTAAACACATATGAACAATAACTCGTTAATTGACCATTTATCCTTATATGTGTTGTCAGATATCATAAATGGGCCAAATTGTTGAGGGTAGAGCATAAAGGATGTAGTGAATCAGAAAGATTTTGACATCTCAACTTCAAGTGCTTTAAGCTGAGCGCTATGTCCCTCACGCGTATAATTTGTTCACGCACACCTTTAATCCCGTGAGCTTACTGCATTATTAAGGTGATAGCCAATTCCTTATCTAAAGTGACAAATTGAGCTTTAATCACTTTAAGTGACAAATTGAGCATATTAAGATAAAGTTTATTTTATCACATAAATTTTTTATCACAATATGCAAAATTACTTATAGTGAGTGGTTTGTTGTTATTACAAACTATATACTTATTTGTGAATTAGTTTAAATTATGATATATGATTTGAATGTAATTTTATATGGATTTAATACAATTGTTCATTTTAATTATATATAGTCATCTAATTATAAAATAAATTATATTTAATTTATTGAGTATTTAAAAATAAATAAATTTAATCAAGTTTTATTTATATAATATTTATTTTATTAGAAAAATAAATTTTTTAAAAAATTATTATTATTTCTTACAAAATTATGAAAAAATATTGCTTAAATAAAAAAAAATCTAAATGAATATTCTTTCTACATGTCAATTCAATAAGTGATTTGAACTCGCCTCAAAACTTGAATGATTTGAACATGATTCGACTCAAAAATAGCTAAATCTGAAAATGATCTGATTAAAAAATGACCCAATTTGAAAACATCCCAATTCAAAATGATTTGACACCATTGTTTACTACCTTTAGAAGAAAGATAAAAAGAAGATGAAATAAAGTATTTAGGATTGTTCTTTATATGATCTACCTTTAGAGGAAAGATAAAAAGAGGGTAAAATAAAGTATTTAGGACTGTTCTTTATCTAATCTATATCCATATAAATATAATAAAAGATAGATTAAAAAAGCACTATCACATGAACAATAACAATGAAAATTAATTTTGTAATTATTTGAGTTAATAAGGACATTTAATTTTAAAGTCTAACTCTAAAAAAGAGAAATTTTGATACTTAGGGTTGTTTTGTTTTTATATTTTTGCTTACATCATTTTTTTTCATTTTATTTGTTGAATAAGGGTATTATATTACAATAAAAGAAAGAAAATGATAGAATTTCATGTGTCATTCCATTTGTTATGCTAGCATAGAATTTGTGGAGCTTCTATCCTATGTCAAAAAAAGAAAGAATACAATAGAATTCCACATGTCATTAATCTATTTTCTAATGTCATGTGTCATAGATGATTGACACATGTTGTATTATTATACATGTATGGAAAGAATAATATTAATATAATTTGACAAGTGTTGTATATGATTTTTATATAAATATTGCATGTTTAACATATGGTAAAAATAAATAACGATTTGCCAAATTACTTAGCTAAATGCTTAAACTCTAGCTTAATATATGTTTAACATGAGAATGATGCAAATCAGTTATGTTGAACATTTGCCTAAACAAATCATTATAAATAAGTTAATTTTATTCATTATCTACGCTTTCATAACTATACTTTTGTTATTTAGACAAGAGATAAGTCATTTTTTACCTCTTCTCTTTTATTTATGAATTTTTCAACTTTTATTTACAATTTTTACCTAAATTTTAAATTCTTTACAACATCTCATTGTTCTTATTAGATTCGTATTTGCCTAAATATATTATCATTATTCACATGCAATATTTTCATTATTTTTTTAGATATTTTAACAGATATTTCATATATTTAGAGTTTTTTCGGTTAATTTATGAAACTTAATCTCGTTCTTTGATAATGTAATACAATGAGCAAATTAATATTGAATCTAACACTTATCAAAGTCAGAATTACCCAAATTATTAAACAAAAATTTTTTATTTGTAGATTTTAAGGAAACACTAGAAAATTTTAACTTTCTTCAAATCCTTGAAGACAAATATTTCAAAAATGTGGATATATATGTTATATATTGGGTGTTGTCATGACTTCTAATGTATATATGTTATATATTGGGTGTTGCCATGACTTCTAATGTGTTTTAAAAAATTTTCCTATTATGCAACTCACACTTTATTCTCTTCATTTTCATCGAGGTTAGTTTTATGCTTTTTTTTTTTTTGAACAAGGAATATCATTACCAATAATCAAGTAACCTTAGTGGGAGTCTTATTAAAAACCTTTCAAGTAAAACCCAGAGGGAAAAACCTTGAAAGGAAAAAGAGCACTCACCAAAACTTAAGGCATAGTCACAATACAAGTTAAGGCAAATATGCCGATAAAAGATCTCAAATCCATATAGGGAATTTGTCATCAAGTTACACCTGTTTGGAGTCCAAACTAACCTCGAAACAAGCTAAAGCATGTGCTACACTATTACAAGAATGTTAGCAAAAACAAAATTGATCGACCCGAGTAAAGTAATAAGACAAATAATATCTGCAACAATCAAATCAAAATCCAAGAAAGAAGGGTAAGAAGATGTCAATAACGACACAACTTGTAAACAATCTGATTCCACCACCACCCTACTAAACCCGCATTCCAAAGACACAAGAAGACCTTCTTTAATAGCTATAAGTTCTCCACAAAGCATCGAAGGAATATGGAGATCTTTATAAGCACAAACAGTCATGCAACATCCTTATTACGCACAATTTCTCCCAATCCACAAACCTAAGTATCCTCTTGCGAAGTTGCATCCACATTGAGCTTATAACAATCTACATGAGTCGTTTACCATGATACTAGCAGATTGACCAACCTAAACCATTCGAGTAACTGCCATGGCTTCATAGAACTTATTAAGATAACTCTCAGCCTATCTAAACACACAAGAACCTTTTAAGCACAAGTTTCCATGCAACATACCATTCCTAATAGCCCACACCATCCAATAGCAAATAGAGAATACCTTAAAGCTATGCCTCTCCAACTTATCTCTAGCCATCCAGAATGCTTCTAACACATTATCTTTTTGCGTTTGAGGAATAAGATCTTATAAAAGGCTATAAGTCCAAATATCCAAAGAAAAAGGACATGAAAAGAGAGAATGACACCCATCCTCAATGCCAATCCCATATTTATAGCAACAACAACTAACAGGCACATGATATTGAAGCAAGGAGGAGTTATAAGGTAGAATGTCAATACAACACTGCTAAAGAAAAATACGTGCCTTTGAAGGTAGACTTAAGCTCCAAATAAATTTCCACTAATTATCAATACTGGATTTAGAAGAAAAGGGACTAGTAGCCAGAGGCATAACACATACCCAATAAGCACTATTTACTGAATATATACCCTTTTTATTAAAGTGCCAACACAAGCGGTTAGGTGTCAAATATCTAGGTTAAGGGATAGCAAAAATTGCCTCTACGTCATGAGGAAGAAAATGTTGCCTAATAAGGTGGTCATTCCAATACCCACTGAGAAGCAATACTTCTGACACAAAAGTGGTATCCAGTAGAGATCTAGGATACTCAATAATAATATTATTGTGAGGGCTAGGAATCCACTTGCCATCGCAGACTATGAGAGAAGTATCATCATCAACACACCAACAAAATCCCTTAATAAAGGGAGACGACCTCTATAATAAACTAAGCCAAATATAAGAAAGATTACACACTAAACCAGCCTCTAAGAAATTATTAGTAGGAAAATACTTACCTTTAAGAACCTAAGCTACTAAAGAATGAGGCCTAATAATAACCTGCCAAATATCTTTACATGTCATTACCTAATTAAATATAGAAAGATCCTTAAAGCCCATGCCACTTAACCTCTTAGACCTACATAAGAAGGATCATGTCTTCTAATGGAGCTTATGACTGCCCTTATCTATCCCCCTTTAGAAATTAGCATAGGATCTCTCAATATCTTGAAGTTAGAACCCTAAAATAAGACATAACATAGGTAGGTAAAGCTTGAATGATAGATTTGATAAGAGTTTCTCGACTACCTATTAAAAAAATCTTATTATTTTATTCATGCAGTCACTGGATAACTTTATATCTGAGATACCTAAATTGAACTCTCTTGTTTCGCATCGAAAAGGTTGGTAAGCCCAAATAAACATCATGTCTTGAAACCATAGGAATAGAGAACATACCAGCAATAGTAGCTTAGATATCACTTAGAGTGTTAAGACTGAAAGATAAAATCGACTTATCAAAATTCACCAATTGGCTTGAAGCCAACTCATAAGACTTTAAAAGGCTTTGCAACTGCAAACAATCTGTAACATTAACCTACAAAACACTAAACTATCATTTATGAAAAATAGATGAAAGATTATCGGGCTATGTTTAGAGATTTGGACTCCATGAAGATGACCATGGGAAATCGCATGAGACAGTAGTGAGGAAAAACCTAGGGAGCGAAATAAGAATAAATAAGGAAAAAGTTGATCTCCTTGTCTGATAGCCTAATTAGGTTTAATATTACCCACTTGTCTATTAATAAGGAACGAAAAGGAAACCAATCGAACATACCTCGTAATAAGAATAACCCTTCTCTTATGATAACCCAACCTAAGCATAACCTATTAAGTAAGATCCATTCCATTCAGTCATAAGCCTTGCTCATATCAAACTTCATGGAGAAAAAACCCCAGTGACCACCTCTGTGATTCCTAAGCTAGTGAATACTCTCAAAACCCAATAGGACATTATCTGTAATCAATTAACCTAGAACAAAAACACACCACACATCATCAATAATTGAAGTTAAAGTACCTTATAATCTATTGTGATGGCTTAAGAAATGATCTTGTAGATAAAGTATAAAGATTGATAGAGCAAAAATCCCTCATGAAATAATGACTCTTCACTTTTGAAATTAAGGTAATTAGTGTGTTGTTCTAAAAAGTCATATTAGCCCCATCCTTTAGAATCTTTAAATAAGTTGCAGAGATATCTAGACCCACAATATGCCAAAATTTTTTATAAAGAATGGCAGACATTCCATCTAGCTTTGGGGCTTTAGATGGGTGCATATCAAAAAGTGCCCGTCTCACCTCCTCGATAGTAAAAGGAAACAGTACGTAATTATTCATGTTACTGGTAACTCTCTTCGACATAACAGATAAAACCTACTCCAAAGCTGAGGGGCTAGGAGAAGAAGAACTAAATATATTAGAAAAGTAATCAACAATAGTGTCAGAAATACATTTCTCAGCTATATATCACGTGCGAGCACCATCCTAAATATCAAATATACAATTGCTTTTCCTTCTTTATGAAGCCTACCTATAAAAAAATTTAGAGTTTCGTTCCCCATGAGCAAGCCATGAAACCCTGAACCGTTGCTTTCGATATATTTTCTCTTTAACAATTAGTTTCTCAAGGCAACACTGTAAGGAAAATATTTCCTACATGTAATTGCCATGAAAATTATCACCTTTTAACTCATCAATTCAATATTGAATGCTTCTAATATCATTGGGCATGAATCTCAAGTTCCAAAACCCCCATTCAGATAAAGATTAAGCGTAACTCAAAATATCAATAAGAACATTACCATGTGATCTGCCCCAAGCATAAAAAATCACGATCTCACAGTCATCTTAAAAAACCTAAGCCTCCTCAAATTGAAACTTGCCCTTTGATAAGGACTCCATACTTGGTTGCCATGTCACCATAATAGGTCGATGATTAGAATGATAATACTCAAGATTATAAGCCCAAACCACTAGAAACAACAATGTCCAATCAAAGTTTGTTAAAAAGTGGTCCAACCTGCATTAAATAAAGTCATCCCCTTGTTGACAATTAGACCATGTAAAACTAGGGCCATCAGTAAGTAGAACACACAAACCACAATAGTCAAGAATCTTATGAAACTCGACCATATTTTGCTAAGGCCTCAGTTTACCCACATCCTTTTCACCATCCAGAAGTATCTCATTAAAGTCTCCAATAATCAACCATGGCAAGGATATCAGCTCAGGTAAATGATATAGTTTACGAATTAAATCCTAGGAGAAACACCTCTACAAAGCATTAAGGTGTCTATAGAAACATGTAAACATCCATACCAAGTCAATACTAGAAACCACAACATCAATATAACCCAAAGAGTAAGACTTGCTAGTAACAAAGAGGTCATTCTTCCACAATAATAATAAACCACCACTCTTACCAATACAATCAACACTAAAACAATCATTTAGAAAACATTTCATAAAATTAAAAGACCTACTACGAACTTTAGTTTCATAAAGAAATAAAATGTTAAGCTCTTTATTGTGGATAAACAGCTACAACTCCATAAATTCTCGCAAATTCTGAAGTCCTTGAGAATTTCAACATAAACAAGTCATTGAGATGGATGGGATTGCAAAGTAACCTCCGTCGGAATAATAGACATATCAATTATAACATCATCAACATTGTCAATTTTTTGACATTTATGGATATGTGCATAATCTATACAAAAATTAATAGATGAGTGTAAAGTACGTTTACCTCAAGTACTATCTATTTTTGTCATATTTGCCTCAAAAGCATGAGCAACAGATTGATTGGTATCCTCCAGTAAGGCAAATGTGTTATAAGAAAGTTGGTTCGATGGTCTTCCCCTTCTTTCCATATGTGCTTCGTCTTTGGAATGGGCACTAATTTAGTCTTCTTACTTGGGCTCTGTTGGTTTTTGCATCACCGAGTGCTAGCAAGCTTTTATTTTTTTATTGATTTTAATTCCAAACTTTCATTCCCGTTGGAACCCAAATTAAATTCAAGTGCTTCACTACCTACTAAATTCACGTTGGCACCCATTTACATGTCCACCGAATCACCATCACCATGTCGTGAGCCATCCTTAACTCTAAACATATGGCCATCATCATTTCCAATATTTTCATTATTTTTCATGTTAGCACAAATATTATTAAGGCCCACCACATATTGCAAATTATCATTGGAACCTGAATTAGATTTAATGCATCACTACTCTTTAACTTCACATTAGTACTCATTAAACTCATCATTTCCATGTCCATTGAACCACCATCACCAAGTCATGGGCCATCCTTAACACTAAACACATGTCCATCATCAACTATAATATTTGCATCATTTATTAGGTTATTATTTATGTTAGCACTTATGTTGTCAAATTCCACCACTTGTTGTAAATTGGCCACCACCTTATCATTAGTACCATCAGTTAAAGCTAAAGATTTATTAAATGGGTGCTACTAGGGAGAATGGCCAACTTTCCTAAATAGTGTCAAAAGTGACGCAGGTGGCATGAAGGAAATAAAATTGATGGTGATATGGCAGGACTAAGAATAAAAAATTAATTAGGTAAAAAGGTAATTAAAAGGAGGAGATAATTGGAAATTCATCCATTTCATTTACTTCTCGTCAACTCTATTCATAAATCTATACACTCGCTCTTTGTTCTTCGTTTGAAGACTATGTAAAGTGACACCGCATGAGAGTTAACCATGAGGAATAAGACCATGAAAGGAGAAAAGCATTCATCAAAGATAATGGTACTACAAAAGGAATACTGGCCCTGAATAGTAAAGCACAAGGAGTTGGTGTTGACGTTAAGGAGATCTGTGCAGATAGCATATTATTAGGATTTTCAACTGTGGGAGTCAGGGAAACATAGGCTGTTGGGAGTTGTATGATGGACTAAGGTATTTTAGGTTGCAGATTGTTATGCTAGGTATATAACCTGTCTTGGTTTATAAGAAATTGATAATGCCTTTGAAATTGCTTGAGCTATATACTTGTCCTAAGTAATTGTCAGCATTTATAGTGTTCCAGTTGGAATTGATCATCATGAAATGCGAATTTGCAAAGAAGGAAGTTGCATAAGTTGAATTAATATGAGAGTGGAATCATGATTGGAAACTGTAGTAAATAATGAAATTATAAATAAAATAAAAGTTATAAAGCTTGTTGTCATTACTACATGTGGCTTGGAGGAAGGGAATAGAACATGAGGTATATGAAATGAAATTGGTAATGTGAAGACTCACATGATAGAGCAATAGAAAAAGGGTTGAAACATAAGTTTGAAATAGAATAATAGATGAAAAAGATTGGCTTAATACATAAAGATCATATTACATGTTGAGTGATACTACAATTTTACTATAGTGCAATAACAAGGAATAATATACATGGAAATTGACACTATTTTGTAATGGACAGGACAAGAAATTGATGAAGAATGGAAATAGATGGTAAGTTATTATTTGAAAGCCATAGTATTGGAAATATTCTACAGAAAAATGAATGGTTTGCATTTGAATGAGGAATAAGAACTTAAAATATTGGGGATGCATCAACTGAAATGGAAGGCACATCTGTACAAGTGGAACTAGTAGTCCTTACAGTAGGCATGGTATTTGGATGTGTTGATTCAATACAATTTCTATAAGATTTATGCTAAGTCCCAAAGGTTTTCTATTATAAAGGATTCGAAAGGTAGAAAAGATGATGAGACTCATAGCTATCAACGGTTTGCATGTCATAAGTCAGGAAAAACAAGCAAAAAGGGGAAGAATCCTTTAAAGCTAAATCCATAATAAAAAACATAATGCATTGTAAGGATTTGTATTCTTTATAAGAGGATGGGCAACAGAGAGTTAATACTATGGTGTTGCAGCATAATCGTGTCATGACACCCTCAAAATCTAGATTCTTAAAGCATTATAGGGAAATACAATCGCATGTTAAAAGGAAATTAGAAGTAAATGATATAGCAGGTATACGAGTAAATAAAAGTGTGCAGGCAATAGGTTTTGAGGGATGAGGTTATGAAAATCTGAGTTGTTTAACCAAAGATTGTTGAAACTACATCGATAAGGTATGAAAGCTCAAATTAGATGAAGGGGATGCTCAAGCAGTACATGACTTCTTTGTGAAAATGCAATAAAATGATTGGGATTTTTATTATGCGCGATCAATATAAATGATGAAGGTAGGCTGAAAAACATGTTTTAGGCACATGGTAGATGCAGAGCTGTATATAAAAAGTTTAATGATGTTGTGACGTTTGATAGTACCTATTTATTAAACAGTTACAACTTGTTAATTGCTCCATTGTGGGTGTGAATCATCATGGGTAATCAATTTTATTGGGTGCACAATTATAAACAATGAAGAAATCTCAACAAACATATGGTTGTTTAAAACTTGGTTGGAATGCATGAATTATGTTCCCCCTCTATGTATTATAACTAACCAATGTAAAAGCATTAGTGAGGAAGTTGAAGTTGTTTTCCCCATGGCGAAGCATAAATGGTGCTTATAGCATATCCTAATTAAATTCTCAGACAAGTTGAAGAAACATCACAAGTATAATGAAGTGTATGATGCATTTATTATGGCTTTTGTTTATGATAGCTTAGAATTTGGTGAATTTGAGGAAACATGGAGTGACATGATTATGAAATATGAGTTGAAAGGTAATGAATATTGAGGACATTGTATAATGAATGCCATCGTTGGGTACTGATATTTGTGAAAAACAACTTTTGGGCAAATATGCCATTTACACAGTGATCTGAGAGCATGAATACATTTTTTGACAAATATGTTAATTTAAGAAGTACACTTAAGTAATTTATTGATTAGTATGATTTAGCAATGTGTGATAAAGTTAAGAAGGAAATCGAGGCTAACTTTAAGTCAATGAATTCTCCCTACCCATGTGCTACACACTTTGGGTTTGAAAAACAATTTCAAGAAGCCTACACAAATAGTTTGTTTATTGTTGTCCAAAAGGAGTTGACAAATATACTTTACTGTGATTTAACTTGTTCTCGTAAAGTTGGGCAATTATATGAATACTTAGTATCTAAAGTTATTTTTTATACGCAAAATAAACAAAAATAGTCCATTTTGTGGTTTCCTGCATTGCTTACCTACATGACATTAGTTATAATTATAAATTGTTTGAATTCAAAGGAATTATAAGCAGGCATGTTTTAAAAGTGTTGGTTTTGCATGATGTCAATGGGGTTCTAATTAAATATGTTAAAATGTGATAGAGGAAGGACTTTTATAAGGCACAAAAGTGATTGCAAATGCATGAGGAGTATTGAATGATGAAATGGAAAGGTCAAGAGAATTGGAGAAAATGTTTTATAAGACTGTGAATGTTGCTATTGAAAATCATGCGCACTTTGAGTCATTGCTTCTTTTGTTGAATGAATGGATAGATAATACTTGTAATGATTTTCAAAAAAGCTTAATGAGCTTATTTGATGAGCATAATGGACAGGAAGAACATGTTAGATATGATTGCATGCCTACAATGGAGACTCTTAAGTTTGGGGAAGGTAAAGAATTGAAAGATTCAAAGGTAGCTCATTCTAGAGGAAGGCCAAAATAAAAATGTTTAAAGGGAATAAGAGAGATGATGCGTAGCAAAAAGTGCAAGCAACGAAAGAAATCCAAAGATATTGACATCAGAGCTATTCAATTGTTACACTTACAAAATGAAAATAGTCAGGTATTATTATTTCTATTGCATTGCACACACACTAAATTTTCAATATTGTCAAAGTTTGAGACGTTCATATTAGCCATGTGGAGCTAGTTATTAGTAAATTAGTATGCTATTTTTCGTTTAATTATTTGCCTATGGATTTTTACAGGTATGTATGAACACAATAACGTCAGCATTTTATCAGCAAAATATCACAATAGAAGCTGAAAATCCAATGTATGAGTCTCATGTGTCATGTGTCCTCATATATATATATATATATATATATATATATATATATATATATATATATATATATATATATATATATATAGATAGAATGTTGTTTGATGGGGTAGATAAATATATATATTGTTGTGGTATATATAT
>CATIWR010069776.1:0-28247 GCA_949677035.1 Omphalea diandra
TTTTTTTTTTTTTTTGCTTTCTTATAGGTCTAGATTCGAGGACGAATCCTCTTGAGGAAGGAGGGAATGATGCAAACAGCCAAGGCTTAGCAAAGGATCCACTTCAACTTCAAGGCCCAATCATAAAGGGAAGGCTAAAGAAGTTTAAGGATGTAATTGAAACATTCATGCAACAAGGAATTACACTTTGATTAGCCCGAGAAGAGCAAAAGATGTGTGAAGTCAATTAAAAACTGATGGGAGCTTAAACTCTTCAAATGGAGCACTTAACTTAATACAATGGAGTCCAACTTGTGAAGAGCATCCAAGCATGACCTAATTCAACCAAAACATGTAAAAAGAAGCCCAAGGCATGTAAAAGAAAGCCCAAGTCATGTAAGCATGGAAATAAGGCCCAAAGTTAAAGATTTTTGCAAGATTTCCTTAGTTGGCAATGTTTTCTAATGCCATTAGGATTTCCTCACTAGGCTAATTCCTTTTTCCTTTTCTATTTAGGAAGAGTTATTCTTTAGTTAGGAAAGTATCTTGGCCTAATCTTGTTGACCAATCATAATGTTTCTTTAGTTTTCTTATTTAGTTTAGGATTGCCTTTTCCTTATTACATTAGGAAATATTGAATTATGTTAGGGAATGTAAACCAAATCTTAATTGGTTTTGGATTAAGCATTGTAAGGCTATAAATAGCCCTCACATTCTGCCAAAAGGGATTAATTCAATCAATATTATTTTTGTTAGTAATTTTGCTTGTGAGATTAAATTCTCTTCTTAAGTTCTTGAGTGGACTTGCTGAAATTGTTGAGTGAAGGCTTAATAATTTCACAAACTTGTTAATTCTTATCTTAAATTGGTTTAGTTGATTTAGGATTTGGGTTAACACAAATTTAAATCTTTATGACTTTGGTTGCTAGAAACAAGTTTTCTAGAGGTCTAGTTGGGATTTGAAGATCAAAACTCCAATACTTGTTTTAATAAATCTGGGCAACTATTCTCAAGCATACGGGTAAGGAATCTAATCCAACCTTGTTCGTATCATAGAGCCTTCAATCTCTTTTTGTCCAACATATCTAATTGTTCAAATCTATTTCTCATCCATTAGTACTCAAAGATATCTTATTCGACTAATACCTATAAAGACTTCACTTCTAATTCGATTGGCAGCATCGTCTTTATCCCATAAACTAAAGAGTATGGTTTCACCCTAGTCGATGTCCTTACCATAGTTCAATAACGCCACAAGGCAAAGAATAATTTCTCAGACCAGTCTTTGCATGTCTCAACCATCTTGGCAAGGATTTTCTTGATATTTTTATTTGCTACTTCCACTACTACATTAGTTTGTGGTCTATAAGGTGATAATTTATGGTGGATCACCCCGTATTTTCTCAACATGTCTTTGACCTCTACTTAGAAATGGGCCCCTATTATCTATAATAATATGGTATAGGAAACTATTGCAGCAAATGAGTTTCTTCTCATTGAATCATGCCATTTGTTTTGCCCCTATCTTACTCAAGGCTTCAGCCTCTACCCACTTCGTGAAGTAATCCACCACTATCATAATATACTTGTGCTCCCTTATAGATGTTGGACTGATTTTCTAGATCACATCGATGCCCCATGCTATAAATGGCCAAGGTGAGGTCAAATTATACAACTCTGTCAATAACAAAAGATGAAGGCTACAGTGAATATGACATTAATGATAACTTCAAACCTTTTGAATACAATCATGCTCCATAATAGTCCAGTAGTATCTTAATCTCAAAATTTTCTTTGCCAGCACCTTACTATAAATCTGGGGACCACAAACACTTGTGTGTACCTCTTCCATGACCTTATAGCCCTTTTCTTAAACCAAGCATTGCAAATGAACCTCGTTAGGCATTCTCTTATACATCACCCTATCGTACACCATAAATTGCGAGGATATCCTCCAAATCACATCCTTATCCTTCTTTACAACCCCTTCTGGTAATTGTCATCTTATAAGGACCTTTATATATTTAAATACTAGGGGCGATTTTCCACTGACACCTGCATCACACCTACACCTATGTAACATAGTGTCCCAGACCAAAGTGTGATAAGTGGCTTCAAGGCATTACCCTAGGCCCTTCCCAAATAAAGACTAAAGTGGCCAACACATCAACTATTGCATTTTCTTCTCTTGATAGGTGATGAAATGTGACCCTTTAAAAGTTATGTACCAACCCTTTTAAATACTATAAATATAAGGCTAGACATTCTTCTTTCAGTTTCCACTCATTTGTTATATGTTAAATGACCAGTAGTGAATCACCAAACACTTTTACTGCTATGACCTTTATTTGCTTCAGGAGTTCGAGTCTTAGTGTACATGCTTAAATTCAACCATATTATTAGTTACCTTATAACTAAGCTTTTTAGCTATAAGGAAAAGTTCTCATACAGAGAAATCATAATTGCCCTTATGCCTGCTCCTTTCTTGTTCACTGCACCATCAAAATAAACTCTCCACCCTAAAGTTTTGATTGCTCCTAAGCCCTTATTTGAAAACTAGGAAGGCACAAATTCCTCTTCTTTAAGGGGTTATTGTACCAAATACTCTAAGACTGCTTGTCCTTTAATCACCTTCTTAGCTACATACTTAATATCAAATGCAGTAAGCAAGATCAACAACTTTGCCAATCTTCTGGCTAGAGAGGGGCTTCGTGGTGATATCTAATTGGGTCTAGCTTAGAGATCACCTCTATCAAGTACGACTGAAAGTAATACCTCAACTTCTTCATTGCTTAAACCAATACCAAACAGGTCTTCTCCACCTAATTGTATTTCTCTTTATAAGACAATAACTTCATACTAAGGTAATATATTGCATGCTTGCTCCCTATTTCATCTTTTTAAGCCAACATTGCACCAATAGAACTATTCTCCATTATACGATACAAAGTTAAAGTTTTTCCAGTCCTTGGTGGCTTCAACACGGGTAGTTTAGTTAGATACTCTTTTGTCTTTTTAAAGGCCTCTTGACATGGTTCATTCCATTCCATTGGCTAATCGTTCCTCAATAACTCAAAAAATGGGTTCACAGATGGGGGTCAATCTTGCTATGAACCGGCTGATATACTGTAAATGACCTAACAAACCTCGTACCTCCTTCTTTGTCTTAGGTGTAGGCATTTCCTATATAGCCTTTACCTTATTCAAATCCACTTTGTTTCCCTGCTTGTTGACAACATATCCCAATAACTTATCGGAGGTGGCCCAAATACGCACTGCTTAGGATTTAGCCTCAAATTGTACTTGTCAACCCTCTTTAGGAACTTTTTCAAAACTTCAAATGTCATTTCCTAGTCTTCGACTTCACCATCATATCATTTACATGCACCTTCACCATTTTGTGGATCAAGTCATATAGCAGGGCAATTGCCATTTGCTGGTGGTTTGCTCCTACATTGTTCAACCCAAAAAGCACACCTTATCGCAATACATCCCCCACTTTGTGATAAAAGCTACCTTCACCTTATCTTTGATAGCCATGAGAATTTAGATATACCTAGAGAATCGATCCATGAAGGAATACACAACACAAGTTGTGGCACTATCAACTGGTACATCTATGTGTGGTAAAGGAAAATCATCCTTTCAGCATGATATGTTCATATCCCTATAGTCGACACACATTCTCACCATTCTGTTCTTCTTTGGTTCTGACACTATATTGGCTAACCACTTCAGGTAATCCACCACTTCTAAAAATTTGTCATTCAACGGCTTTACCATTTCTTCCTTAACTAACCAGACCCATTTAGGTCTTATCCTTTATAGTTTCTATTTCACTAGCTTCATGTATAGTTAGGTCAGGTTTTGTGTTTTATAATTCTCTTATCAAACCTTGGCATGTCCTATAACGTCTAAGCTAAAACCCTCTAGTATTTCTTCAATAATTATTCGAATTTCCTTCACTCCTCTAGTGTGGCATCACTAGCAATGAGCAAGATCTTTGGATTTTCATGTGTGCCAAGGTTAAATGCAATAGTATACAAAGAATTAATGTTAAACATGTTCATGAAATTATGCATGCTATGCACACTACCATCAAGAAACACTTCACACAAGTAAGCAAACTCATCATTCATTGCCTTAAACTTAGAAAGAAATACATCATCAAGAGACTAGAAACCAGAACATCAGTAGTATCAAGAAAGTCCTTTTTGTTTTGTTTGTTGACTAGAACTTCTTCTGTTTGAGCCTTGTCCTCTTCCTCATCCTTTACTTTATCAATCAGAACCTTAAGATCAACATTCTACACAAGATTTATCTCTTTCTCATCATCTGTTATGGCAACAGCCTTGATAACCCCCTTAAAACTTAGTTTCATCTAATCATCCTCTAGCTTAATCTTTAGAAATTTTGCCCATAGTGTTGCCCCCTCTACCATGGTAGGCTCAATTTTAGATAGAATTCTTCTTTTCCTCACTACCTACTTCCTCAATGGAGTTCATAATTATGCTCTCAATGTTTTTTAACTTTATCCATGCATAGGCAACTTCAGTGAACTTGCAAGGCCCAGTATGCTCCCATTTAGAGTCCATAAATGATGTATCCCACTTTAGTAAGTTGGACCCTTTCCTTAGACAATCTTCCCTAGTGACCCAAAAATTCTACTCTAGTACATATTTCCCGCCTCTATTCATTAATGGCCTTCTTATCCTTCCATGGCCATGTAGACTGAGGACTATATAGGACTGCATGTTGATCTATCCCTTGATCATCCATTGTCTCTGCAACCTATTTCTTCTCCTTTCTTCTTTGCTTATCGTCTTCCCCTTCTGATGAGTCTCAACAATTATGATACCTAATTTGCCAACATCTAGCTAAAAAAAGGCTTTTTAAAGTTACTCCATGTCATTGCCCGATGACTTCTCACTCTCAATGGTCTCTCACTATATTTTTTCAAGAACTTCACCTTAATGATATTATCATCATAGGCCTTAATGATACTATCAAAAGCCTTTAAGTCCTTCTCATACCTCCTAAACTTATGTACTAACTTTATCAAACAAATGTTAATCCCAAATCTATCATCCACCATCACACATTCCTTTCACTTAAGCTTAGATGAATAAAGCCAAATTGTGATCCCTCCCCTCTAGTGGCAAATCCTCATATGAAAAGGTGATTTGGCCCTTATAAGTCACTATTACAACAATATCTTTCGAAGTAGCTTCACTAGAAGTGACCAAGATAGATAAGGCCTCTACCATAGCCTTTTTATGCTCTTAAGAGATGATAAGTAGTTCCTATACACTGATATGAGGTGGTACTTTCTTTAACTGCTTCACAATGGGATTGTCTTCCACTTTCTCATTCACCATAAGTTCATTTGTCTCTTTTTCAACCCTTGGTTCCTTAGACGCTTCCCTATCAAGATAGAATTTCCCACTACAGGTGACATAGTTCACTTGCTCAGCTTCCTTCTCTTCATCGCTCTTCTGCCATAATTGAATCATTTTCCTCCTTTGCATCTCTGTTGTCTCATTATCTGAGCTTTCCCATGGATTGATAGTGCAAACTATTAAAGCCTCATTTGCGACCTCCTTTATAGTGGCCATAACAACTTCTTAAGGAATTCCAAAATCTATCATAAATTTCCCTTGGCTTGGGGGAGGAACATTATGATAGTTTAGGAGAGGGTTTCCTCAAATACTAAGCCTGCCAGAGTTAGGTGGAACAATCATTTTATTGATGATAAGATCTTGAATCTCATGCCTCATTTTATAACAATCATCAATGTTGTGACCTGCTTCTTGACGAAAAGCATAGTAAGCATTAGTGTCATATCCCCTTGGCAGTGGATTAGGAAGTGGTCTCGATACTAAAGGCTTTAGCATTCCTTTCTTCTGTAACCTCTCAAATGCCTTAGACAGAGGCATTCCTAAATTAGTAAACTGTCTCAATGCCCTTACTGCATTAACATCAACTGTCTTGTTCCCTTCTTCTTGGGATTAGGATGGGGAACTTCTCCCCCTTATATTACCTTCTTGATTCAGACTCTAACTCTTTAACCTACAGGCCTACTTCTCAAAGATCTTTAAAATTTCTTACGAATATTCCCTTAATTTTGGCACTGATCCCAAGTAAAGACCCTTTCATAATCATTCTGACCTGTTTTCTCTCAGTAAGCCTTGTGATTGCTTTTTAAGCCATTTGTTTTCATCTCTTAATGTAATCATTGAAGTTCTCACCAGTCTTTTTCTTTAAGGACTCTAAGTCTTGCAGTGTGACCTATAAATCTAAATTACAAGCATAGTATTTTTCAAAGGCCTCTGTCAATTCTTTTTAATCCTTCCTAATTGTCTTCGATTGGCTAAAGTATCATGTTTTAGTAGAGCCTTCCAATGACAACTCAAAAATCTCTACATTGTATTAGTCAGTACCCCATATTTTTGTATGACTAACACATATGAACGAATATGGTTCTTATTGTTCTAGATCTCTGTGAACTTAGGCAGCTTAGGCATGCAAAAATTAGCTAGTACTTTCTCGTGTTTGTGAGTAAGTAGTTCTTCAATGTTTGTTGCCTTCTCTAAACTCTTAGCACCAAGAGCTTTTTATATTTTCTCCAATTGTCTAGCAAAGTCATTGAACTGAGTATTCTTTTTCCCACTACCTAAAACCTTATCCGGGATAACTCTCGTACTACTTATATCCTTAACCATATTATTCTTGTTGTATTCCTTCATCCTAAACAAATCATCATCAATCACTACTGGTTGGGAGGGGGGGAGGGGGGGCTTCCATGGGTGTTTTCTCCTTGTTAGCTCTACTGGTAGTTGCATCTCCTTTGTTCAGGATTTTCTTAACCCGCTTGTTTACTTCATCGGTAATCCTCTCCTCTATTTTGTGGTTAAAGTTGGCCATTAACCTCTCACAAACTTCAAGTAGTATGTTCAGTTCCATGGCTAGACTAGCTTTTTGACTCGGACTCGACATCTTACTTTTCTTAGCAAGTTAATTGGCTCTTCTATTCTATAAGGGTTTGGATGAAGCTATAATGACTGCATGATAAGGGTTATCAATATGATGCATAAGCAAGTAATCGATGCATGTATGATGATATACACATATCATTTTGCATAAGATCCTTTCAACCTTATTCCTTCCCCCCTCTCATCTATAAATACGAGGTCTAATGGCTCTTTCCTAGGAGGAGTCTCATTCTTACCAATAAAGGGTAGAGAACGTATGCAGCCACCTCAAACCAAGGAAAGTTAAAATCTTGAAAGAGCATGTATAAAAGAACCTAACCCAAAATAGGAATGTCTTTACATTCATTAAGGAAGTACATACATAGAATATGAAGAAGTCCCTTATATATAGGGGTGGGACATTTACATAAGGATCTCATACATGGTAGGGAAAGGGGGAATGCACAAATATTTACATGCGGGGGATAGTTACATTAAGGGAAGGTAGGATAACAATAGGTACCTACATTGGGGATATCAAACCATGTTCTTCGAGGGTTCCAATTCTTCTTTGAAGAACATATAAATAAGTAGGGTACCCTATTACAAGGTATTACTGTCTCTTAAGTGTGCCAAGTGGTTGAAAGGGTTGTTGACGCTGATCGCTTCCATAAGCTTAAGGAGTTTTTATCATGATACTTCATTTGATATACTCGAAGGTACTAGGCTCATGAGTGATGAATCCTCCTCATAATCTCTTAAGCTTGAATAAAGCTTAAGTCTCAAGTTTGGAGAACCATCACTTTGTCTAAGGGCACTTAGTATTCTTGGTGAAATGTAAAGACTATATAAATGTAATGGACTATATCGATAACAAGTTTAAAACATTAAAAGTGAACTAGATATTAAATGTGAAGTCAATTTTAAGTCTCCAGTGGAGTCACCATTATAAGCACCTCGATTTTTGCGACTACACTCAAACGAGTGTAATCTTGCTTGTGACTCCCACCTTTTATCAATTATCAGGGGATTAAAAGGATGATGGGATCATATGTTGGTAATAATCCCTAGTCAAGGAATGTGACTTAGGTAAATGGGGGACCCTTGAGGCTTCATGTTAGATAGAAGCCTCTTTTTTAATGTAGTGGCTAACGGGGGACCAAGGTGGGACAACAAATTGGTATCATCCCTAAATGTAATATGGACTTAGCACTAAACTTTGGCCAGGACAAGAATCTAAGGAAGGTGAAATATGAACCTATTCCAAGTTAAATAGATGGCTCATTTCATCTTCACCCCATCAGTGATCTTGTTTGGAAATTGAGTACGGCTTAGGGAAGGGGTTAGGCACCCACAAACCGCCCGAATATTAGGATTCAATCTCGAGCATCTCCAGTTCACTTTTAGTATTTTAACAGAAATATTGATTAGTTCAATTATTGCCCCTCAACATACATCTAAGCACAATCCATTTAGACAAACCAAGCCATCAAACCAAAGGGAGGGGGGTCATGCACTCATGGAATGGGGTAAACACAAATCATCCATTCACACATACCATCCATAAGTGGGGATGCAGATCATGCATCATGGTATAAGGTCTCATTATGCACCACCATTCATTAACATGCATATCATCCGTAATGAGGAGGGGGATCATGCATCATAGGATAAGGTAAGCATGCGTAAACAACCATCCACACACACTACATTTAAGAGAGGAAATGGTTGAGACCAAGTTCATGGTCTAATCCCATGCATTCACACCTATACCCAAGAAAAAGAAGTAAGTTAGTAATAAATTAACATGAAGACAAATAAACAAAAAAGAAATCAAAGCCAACAAAGAAGGGAGAGTGAAGCCTGTGGTGATCATCATACCTTACTTCCATAGTCAAGGTGCCTAGAAAGTATCTATATCCATAATATTCACATTTTATTATCACAAAACAAATAATACAGATTATGGAATATGTGAATAAGTACATGAATGACGAATAATATAGAGGATATAAACACACATAAGGTTAAGCATTCAGAGGATATTAGGTGGCCTAAGGTAAAGATTCACTCAAGTGAGGTCTTAGGGTTATTGAACCCTCACTCACTTTGCTCATAAGAACTGAAACATCGGGGGTAGAACCTAGCGTTGGGAGTAGCTAGAATGCCCATATGAATCCAAGAAACCAAAAAGCTAGAAAGCACTATTTGCATGACTATTCATGAATTCTAACACAAAAGAGGAATATCAAGGTTAAGGGAAACTTGAGTTCCTCTTTTGATTATTACCCCCAGGTATCAAAAATAGAACCAAAAAATAAGATTTAGAAATCAAAGAAACTAAAAAACACACAGCCTCCAATTAAGGTATCAAAAGGCTAAAAAACATTATTCACATGACAATTATATATTATACACAAAAGGGACTACCAACTTAAGTTCCTTACTTGGTTATCACCTCAAGTTGTCAAAACAGAAACAAAAAAGACTAAACTTAATGTTCAAAGGGGCAAAGAGAACATAGAAGCATTTTAAGTGAAAGAAAGCAATGAAAACCATTTCAAAAACTAACCAAGACTCCATTTTGAAGTGAATAGGTATCCTAGGCCATAAGGCCTCATCCTATTTAACATCCCAAAAGATACCCCCAAAAGCAAGAAATTCGATGAGAAAAAGAAGAAAGTTGTTTAGTGAATTGCAGAAAACTCGGGTTGTATAGCCAAGATGAGGCTGTACAACCCTGGATTTGTACAACTTAGGATACGAGTTGCAAAGCCTACTAACAAGGTTGTACAACCCTCTTTTTTTGGGTTGCAAAAAATAAAAAAGAATGAGAAAGGAAAAGGAAAAAGAAAGGGAATGGAGTCTCTAAGATGTTCCAATAGTGTCTTTGCCCTTAGAAGCTCATGATTAACCTAATATCCTCTAATGTTGTTTAGGGAATGCACAAACAAAAAGGTAAAAATGTTAGTTCTACCTTGGAGAAAGTGGGATAGGGTTAGGATTTTAGGTTTCTATGTTTATAGGTATTTGAAAGCTAATTTTTACAAATCAGCCTTAGGGTTTCCAAACCCCCTCTTCTTTTTCAAATGAGGGGGTCTTTAAAGGTGTTAGGTGAGTGTATAATGCTTAGAATGGTTGTTCTATGGATGCATTCAATCACAGAGAATAGGAGTGTTGTACTAGAATTAAGGTTTGCATGTGGGATGTACAACTAAGGATAGGTTGTACATCTATGTGTTAGGGTTGTACGACCTTAGGTTTTATGAGGAGGACTAGTTCTAGATGTTTCTCTAGACTAGGGTTTAAACAAGGTTGTACAACCTTGAAGAAAGTTGTGTATCCTATAGTTAGGGCAGTATAGCCCTATTTTGTGGGCTGTACAGCCTACCAAACTTTTCATCCTTTACATTGTATAATTACCTTTGCATTTTAAGGATTTGGTTTAATAATTTTCATCATTAGGCTTTATATCTAGAGGTCCAAAATCTGATGCTCATAAATGACCAATGTTTTTATCTAATGGTCGTTAAAAAAAATGGATAAAGCAAATGTATAAGTCAAAGAAGGAGCCTTAAGTCAATTGTATAAGTTAAAGAAAGAGCCTTGAGTCAACTTCTCTCTAATAGCTAGTCCTAACGGGTGTTTCATTTGAGCCAATGACAATTAAAGATGCATTTTGTTTGACAACCACCCATTTGCATGAAATCAATGATGGATGATGCCTTAGCTACTGGCATTGATAGTCTATAGTTATAATATGAAGTAGCATTTGTTTTTCTAATGGCTAGTTCTTTATTTATGGTATAAAAAGACTCGTTCTTAATAGAAATACATAAAGAACTATTGAATTAAATAAGCATTCTATTGTGAAAGCTTTTCTCAATCAAAAAGGTGAACAAAGAGTGATCTAGCAATCAAGAGAAATTTATTATTCAAAGCTTGTAAGAGTTAACTTCAAACAGAGTTTGAGGAATAAGCTTTTCAAAAATTCTCTTCACATTCTCAACCTCATCAAGCATACCTTGTAAGAAATACTTAAAGTATCTTTATTACTTCAGTGAAAAGTTTTCCTCCTTCTTAAAATGTTTTATTTAGTTTAAGGAAACATTAGGTTGGGAAACCTTGAAAACCAAATCTTGTGAAAGGTTTAAAGTAGTACTTGGAAATTACTTTGGGTTAAGGTTAAGTAGTGTTGGTGATATATTCGTAAAAGGTTGATAGAGCCTAATAATTTATCTCTTGTAAAGGCTTAGTAAGTACTCAAAACTTAATTGAGTAAATGTTACTGATAACACTTTAAGATATCAATATGGTGAAGGCTCTAGTGGAAATACTAAAGGAGAGGAAAGCAAGTGGTGAATAACCTTTATAAATCTTGTGTCTTGATTTTTCATCGATTTTTATGCTCAGTTTCAATTTTTATTATTTGCCATTGCCCTATTCAAACCCTCATTCTAGGGCACCAAGGGACAATAATTGGTATCAAAGTAGGTCTCTTGATCAAAACTTAAGTGCATAGAGCAAAGATCATGGTAAGTCATGAAGAATCACAATCCATCCACAAGCCTCCATTCTTCAAGAGGGATAACTATGGCTACTATAAGAATCGTATAGAGATCTTCCTTGATAATGAAACTATTGACCTATGGGACATTGTTGAGGAAGGAAAAGAAGTTCCAACAAAGCTAGTTAGAGATGTTCCTATATTTAAGCCAAAAAGTGAGTGGACTGTTGAAGAAAAGAAGGCAAACTTAAAGAATAGAATAGGAATGCATGTGTTTTTCTGTACGATCCATAAATCTCAATATGCTAAGTTGCAAATGTGTACATCTGCCAAAGAGATATAAGACATTGCAAGCTCAAAATGAAGGAAACAATGAAGTAAGGCAGAAAAAGATACAAATGCACATATACATGTATGAAACATTTGTATACCAGCCTGGTGAAACTATTTTTGAGATGTACAATAGATTCATAAACATTGTGGGGACTCTCAAGATCTTGAAAAAGTCATATACTAATTAGGACATAGTAGCAAAAATTCTGAGAATACTTCCTAAAGATAAATGGGAAGCTAAGAAGACAACTATAAAAGAAGCCAACAAATTGGAAGTCCTATCACTTAATGAACTTTATGGGAAATTTATTGGCTCATGAGATCATCCTTGAAAAGCCTACTAAAAACATAGGGATGAGAAAGAAACACTTGGATCTGAAAGCCAAAGTGGTATATCATAAATCTTCATCCACCTCTTATTTACTACATCTTCCTCTTATAGTGATGATGAAGATAGTAGTGAAGATGAAAATCTTGCCTTTATCACCAATCAAGTAAAGAAATTCCTCTCAAACAAAAAAGGTGGACAAGCAAAGAGCTGCAAGATGAGAGGCACTAAAAGTCAACACCTACTATAGATGCAATCTGAAACGGCATATAAAATCATATTCTCTAAAGATCAAGAAAAGTAAGTTCCCTGCCAGAAAACACACCTCTAAGAAAGAAAAAAAAAGTGTATAAAGCCACTTAGGATGACACTAATGATTCCAAACCTGATAAAGCTTAAACAAGAAAGGAACTTGCCAACCTTTATCTTATGGCAACCGAGAAGCAATCAAATGAATCCTCAAGTGAATAAATATTCAGTAGTGACAGTGATAGTGATGGTGATAAAGAGGTAAATCCTTTTTACTCCAACTGTAGAGATAAGTTATACTCTATAATCACCAAGCTTACTATGAGCATTGAGACTCTCAAGTCCAATACCTCTTCTCCTCAAAAAGTTTACAAATCCTTAAAAGAAAGTGCTAAGAGTCAAGAAACTCTAACTAAAGAGGTAGAGTCTCTCACAACTGAGAACCTTAAACTAAAGAAAAATCTTAGCAAGTTCACTAAAGGAAAGGAGAATTTAGACTCTATCCTTAAGGCTCAAATGAGTCCATCCATAAAATATGGATTAGGCTATATTGCCACTAATTCAATGACTCCCTCCTCTTTTCAAATAGTCTTTGTCAAGGCCAAAGAGATTAATGTTCCTAACTATGTTATGAATTAAAAAATTTCTAAGAAGGGAAATAATACTAATAATGGATCAAGGGGGAAGTCTCAACATAATCACTCACTATTGAGAAGTGCTCCCCATAAAGCAAATTATGCCTATATTAATCACTCTTATAAGCCTAAAAGGCAAAGTGTGCATAAACATAAAAATTGGCTTAATTATGGATATAGACACACACAAAATAAGAGAGTTTCTCACATGAGAAATGCTCATAGATACATTGCTCAATGAAGCTACAAGTCTAAGAGACACTATATGCATGCACCACCTAGAAGTAGGATACCAACTCACTTTGGTGGTGATTATTTCTTATATATATGGCCATATTATCAATCTATAAGGCATGATGAGCAGGTGGCAAGAGCTAACCCCTTAAGACCCAAGAAGATTTGGGTACCTAAGACATGATCCTCCTTATTTTGCAGATGTGTTTGAAATCCCAATTGCAGAGCAAGAGTGGTATCTTGATAATAGATATTCAAAGCATAAGATAGGGAACATGAAGTTCTTCACTTGATTGGAAAAGAATAAAGGTCTTGGAAATATTTCCTTTGGAGACAATGGCAAAGCTAAAATTGTTGGCATAAGTAAAGTGGGCAAGGATGATGACTCACCTATTCTTTATAAAGTACTACTTGTTAATGGACTCAAACACAATTTTCCAAGTATAAGTCAGTTGTGTGACAAAGGACTTATGATTATATTTGAGCCTTAAGCATGCTATGTATCAAGGATGAGTGACAACAAAATTCTATTTATTGATAGAAGAGTTCATAATATTTATGTGATTGATTTAAACTTTCTTGTTAACCGTAATGCAAAGTATTTAGTATCTATATTGGATGAAGGTAAAACCTAGCATAAAAGGCTAGGACATGCTATCATGGAACTCCTTAATAAGCTAAAGAGAAGAAACTTATTTGAAGAACTACCTGAAATCAAGTTCATAAAGGAAGGAGTTTATGAATTATGTTAAAGAGGCAAACAAATTAAATCCTCATTCAAAGCTAAAAATAGGGTAAGTTTTTCTAAACCATTGCAATTGCTTCGCATAAATCTATTTAGCCCCATTAGGGTAGCTAGTTTATCAGTCATGCATTATGCATTTGTCATAATAGATGATTACTCTATATATACTTGAGTATTGTTCCTCTCTCACAAAGATTCTCATTTTTATGACCTTTGTCAAAAGAATTCAAAACTAAAAGGATTCGAAAATCCTTTCCATTAAAAGTGACCATAAAGGAGAGTTTGAAAATGCGTTCCATAGTTTTATTATGAGTATGGTATCTCACATAACTTATCAACTCTTAGAACACTATAACAAAATGGTGTAGTGGGAAGGAAGGATAGAACTCTTCAATAGCTAGAACCATGTTGAATGAGTACAATCTTCCTAAGTACTTTTGGGTTGAAACTATAAACACTTCTTGTTATATCTTAAAGAGTCTTAAAAAGATCCTTATTAAAGAAAACTCCCTATGGAATAATAGAATGCCCAAGATTGCATATTTTAGAATTTTTTCTTGCAAGTGCTTTATTCTAAACACTAAAGAAGACCTTGGTATATTTGACTCCAAATCTGATGAAGGACTTTTCCTTGGATACTCTACCACTTATAAAGGGTATAGAGTCCTTAACAAAAGAACACTTATTATAGAGGAGTATATGCATATTATATTTGATGAATCTGACCCCACTTCTTCATGAAAAGAATAAGATGTTGATGATCTTATACGACCTATAAGTGAGCTATACATTAGAGAAGAAGGGAAAAATATGGATAAGCTACAAGACATGAGGAATGAAACAAATGAAGATCCATCTCTTCTTACTCCTTGTGAAGAGCAAACTCAACTGGAAAAGGACTAGATTTTCAAGACATATCACCTAAGAGATCTTATCATTGGTAATCCATCAAGTTGGGTAACAACTAGATCATCTTTTAGAAAAATGCATGTACTAATCTTGCTTTTCTATCCTTTATTGAGCTTAAGACCATAAATGAGGCCATTAGAGATGAACATTAGATTCTTGCTATGCAAGAAGAACTCAATCAAGTTGAAAGAAACAAAATGTGAACCTTATATCCTAGACCTCATAACCATTTTATTATTGGAACCAAATGGGTCTATAGAAATAAGATTGATGATCATGGAGACATTATTAGGAACAATGCTCGGTTAGTATCCAAAGGCTAAAACCAAGAAGAATGGATTGATTTTTATGAGACTTTTACACTTGTAGCTAGACTTGAAGCCATTAGAATTCTATTTGCATTTGTAGGCCGTATAAATTCAAGTTATATCAAATGGATGTCAAAAGTGTTTTTCTCAATGCATACATTGATGAGGAAGTTTATGTTAAACAACCTCCTGGTTTTGAAAGCCATTACTTTCCTAATTATGTGTTCAAGCTAACCAAAGCCTTATATGGCTTGAAGCAAGCTCTAAGAGGTTGGTATGAGAAATTGAGCAACTTTCTTGTAAAAAATGGTTTCTATAACTCTTTTTGCTAAGAAAAAGAATGGGGATGTATTGTTAGTCAAATATATGCAAATGATATCAAATTTGGTGCTACTAATGTTTCTTTATATGAAGATTTTTCTAAAGTAATGAAAAGTGAGTTTGAAATAAGCATGATGGGAGAACTCAAATTCTTCCTTAGGCTACAAATCAAATAAGGAAAAGAAGGAATCTTCATCAACTAAGCCAAATATAGAAAGGAACTAATAAAAATATTTGCCATGGTCAATAACAATCCTTGTAAAACTCTTATCAGCACCAACATCAAGCTAAGCATGAATGAACATGGTAAAAATATAGACCAAAAGCTATACAAAGATATGATTGGTAATCTACTCTATCTCACAGCCTCTAGACCTGATATTATGTTCAATGTTTGCTTATGCGTTAAATATCAATCTATTCCTAAAGTGTCTCATTTGCATGCTATGAAACACATACTTAAGTATCTTGTTAGTACCCCAAACTTAGGATTTTAGTATCCTAAGAGTTCTTTATTTGAGTTAAATGAATTTTTTTATGTTGATTTTCCTGGGTGTAACTTAGATAGAAAAAACACTACATGTCAACATGGTAAGAATATGGACCAAAAGCTATACAAAGATATAATTGGTAATCTACTCTATCTCACAGCCTCTAGATCTGATATTATGTTCAATGTTTGCTTATGCGTTAAATATCAATCTACTCCTAAAGTGTCTCATTTGCATGCTATGAAACACATACTTAAGTATCTTGTTGGTACCCCTAACTTAGGACTTTAGTATCCTAAGAGTTTTTTATTTGAGTTAAATGAATTTTTTTATGTTGATTTTCCTGGGTGTAACTTAGATAGAAAAAGCACTACATGTCAATTACTTGGCCAATGCTTAACATCTTGGAGTTCCAAAAAGCAAAATTCAATTACTTTATCAATTGCTAAAGTTGAATATGTAGTAGTTGGCCCATATTGTGCCTAAATCTTATAGATGAAACAACAACTTGATTACAATGTTGTTGTAAAACAAGTTGCTATTAAGTGAGATAACACTAGTGTTATAAACTTATCTAAAAATCTCATTCAACATTTTCAAAGCAAGCATATAGACATTAGACATCACTTTCTTAGGGATCATGCTAGTAACAATAATATTATGTTGGAATTTATTGATACTAACCATCAATTGACAAATATTTTCACTAAACCTCTTTGTGATGAAAGGATACAATTCATCAAAAGAGAACTTGATATGATTGATGGAGATACCTTGGAATAGCTTTAAGTAGGTTCATCTTCTCCTCAATTCATTTATAATGTTTATTGTATGTGATGATATTCAATCACTATTGATGTCTTTAGATTCAATAACTAAAGATTTTAATTGTGAATATTATTGACTAAAGTATTCAAATATTAGTTAAATTTATTATCATTTCATTGAATTTATTTAATAACATTCATCAACTAAACTTTTAAAATAATTATGTCTTTACAAAATATATTTTAAACTAAGCTTTTGTTTGAGTAACATAGCCAACAGTTGTTGCATATCTCACAACAACTGTTGTGTCACATGTAAGTTTTTCTTTTTTATTATGTTGGTCTCTATGATCATTGCCTATCCCAATGACCATTGTCACCACTTCAATGGTCATTGCAAACCAAGGTCATTGCGAACCAACCACTATCGTTGGTTGAAGAGCACTTTAAAGACCAAGCTAACGGTTATGTCCAACAGTCATTGCCTAACTCACAATAGTCATTAAACATTCTCAATAGTCATATTTTTTTTAAAGGGGAACCATTTGAACTTCTATTTAAACCCCTCCTAAAACCCTAAAACATTTTCACTTTATGTTATTGCCTTACTTTCTCTTCATCTCCATCTCAATTTTTGTTATAATTTTCTACATTTCCCTTGCATCAATCACTTATGACACCTAAACCTAACTCCACAAAGAGATACAAACAACCTGCTAGGAAGAACATCAACTTTCTTACACCAGCTCAAACTCTAAAACATAAGAGAATCTTGCCTTTATAATTGCTCAACAAAATAAGAGAAGTGCAAAACCTTCAAATTTGGAATCACAATAGAAGAAGAAAGCTCAAATAGCCTACGAATCTAAGGGCAAAGGGAAAGCCACTAAAACATAGCATATTGACAAACTAAGTTCAAAGCTTACAACTGATCCTCTAGCTCAACAATTTCATCTCAAAGATAAACAAAGAAAAACTCCTAACTTAAAAACTACAAAAGAGACAGCTTGGTGGTGGAAAATTCCTAAAGTGGAATAACTTGTAGAGGTATAATTTGGTAAAGCAAGTTGAGGACTTAATGATAAGGATAGGATGGGAACTATTTTTGTCATATTAAAGAACCATCTTACATGGAGGTCACTGTGGAATTCCTCACTATCTTGGCAGTTTTAGGAACGATTATGATGTCTATGCTAAAGCTAGTATAATAAAATTTAGGCTATTTAGGAAGAAATCCAAGATTAGTCCAAAATACTTAGTTAGGTCTTTTGATGCTACCAACACAATTTTATAGAGCCTCCTTCAACCTTCAAAATAGATATCAACTAGTTTTGGAAGTCCATAACTAATGAAACAAGTAATTACAATAGTAACAACAATAATGCTTCAAAGATCAAAAGCCAAACCCTAAGGATTGCACATAGGTTCATTACATGGAATATCAATGGAAGGAGCTAATCAAAATGGCAACTACTTATGGTGCATGAAGAACAAGCAAAAGGTGAACACACCTTGGCTACTTCTACATAGAATTTGATGGGCAAAAGGACAAGCCTAATGCCTTTAGGATGGCTCACTACATGACAAAGATTACAAAGTTTGTGAAGGCCATCCCTCTTACTGACCCAAAGCTCAAGGATTATAACATGGTACTGGAGAAGACGTTTGATAATGAGCTTATTGGAGAGAAAATGCTACTGAGCATGGAGATTCTATAGAGGTTAGACACATGATTGATCAAGAAAGTGCTTAAGAAAAGAGAAGTTCCTCAAGAAGAAGAGGGCAATAAGAATATTTAAGAAGCTATCACAGCAGGGATTGTAGCAATAAAAGGACTAAGAACTAGTACACCTGCTTCATCTACTTCATCTCTCTCTCTCTTTAAGTAAAGAGTACTTGAGTAGCTAGAAGCACTCGCTGCTACTATTAAGAGAGTCGAGGACTCTTCCACTTCCCTTCACTAAAAAGTGCACTAGCTCAAAGGTAAGCTAAAGGATGTGAACCAGATACTTGATTGGATTGTGGAAGGGTTAAATCTACAACTTGGAAGTTCAAATGATCAATAGTTGTAAGTGGTTTCGCTTGAGCACAAAGACACTTCTTCCAAGCAACATGATCCTCTATATGAGTCTAAGGAACTTGCACTGCTAGCAGAGCTTAAGAACTAAGAGCAACCCAAAGAGTTTAAATCACCCTTAGAACCTCAAGAACAAACCCATACCTCTCCTTCCAAAACACCTTCTTATGAGTCATTTACATAATTATTTTTATTGTATTTCCTTTTGTTTCTTTTGTTTTAAAAAAAATAATTGATGTTGGACAACATATCTTTTGAAATGTAAAGTAAACTATTGTCTAGGTTTCCTTGCAATGAATATATGGTTCATTTATACTCTTTTACTTGATCTTTTACTTATTGTTTGCTTCTTTTTTATAATGACAAAGGGGGACAAATAAGAAATAAAAGGGTACATATAATATGAGTATATCTTGAGGGGGAGCAAAATGATGAATCATGGGTGATAAATCTAACATTTAGAAGAGAAATTAAAAGGAAACATAATAACTCAATGTATAACCTAAACAAGTTAAGGGGGGTTAAGATTTTGATCATTTAACATATTTATTCTTATTATTTTTGTTAGACTATTTGTCATCATCAAAATGGGGAGAATGTTAAACCTCAAGGTTCCAAGTCTTATTTTCATGATTATAAACAAGTTAAATAACTAACTCTTATTCAAGTTATTTATGTTAAATCTTACAGGTACATTAATTTTTTAGACAATGATGATTGAAGAAGGAATTATGTTTGAAAACTCGAAGTATTAAAGATCAAGGCAAACTTAGCTTAACAAACTAATGGGTGTTGTCTTCATCTAACAGGCATTATGGACCTATCGGGCATTAAAGATATCCCAACAGGCATTGGAGAAACATTTTAACTGAAGTATAGTGTTTTGGACCTCTCAATAGGCGTTGCTCATATTCCTAACAGGCATTGAACAACTACCTAAACATGGCTATGTAGATTGAACCTCACAGCAGGCGTTGATCTTGCCCTCATAATAGGTGTTGGACAAAGTACCTTAGATTGAGCAAAAATCTCCAAAACTTTGGGTGTTGGTCTTTCATAACATGCATTGAAAAAGCTCTTTAGTCATGCCAAAGCCTTTGGACCGCCTAATGAGGCATATTTAATATTTCAATAGGCATCGAGTATAACCAACGAGCACTAAAAGGTCACCAACAAGCATTGGAAAATGCTCTAGTTTGAGCTATAAGCTCTAGACCCCTCAATAAGGGACACTCACGTCTCAATAGGCATTGTGAATCCTCTAATAACCATTGAAGGATTTTTGGAGACCTTGTAAAATAAAGCATCGAGTTCACACTTTCTAGGAATCAACAATAGGTAATGATCTTCCTCTAATAAGCATTAAAGTTTAAAAGTAATGACTACTGTTTTTATCCAACTATCATTGAAAAAAAGTGGATAAAGTAAATGTATAAGTAAAAAGAGGAGCCTTTAGTCAACTTCTCTCTAATAGCTAGCCCTAATGATTATTTCATTTAAGGCAATGACCATTGAATATGTATTTTGTTTGACAACCACCCATTTATATGAAATCAATGATGCTTGATGCCTTAGCAATAGGCATTGATAATCTACAACTGTAATTTGAAGTGACATTTCTTTTTCTCATGGCTAGTTCTTTGTTATGGTATAAAAGGACCCACTCTCAATATAAATACATAAAGAACTTTTCCATTAAATGAATATTCTATTGTGAAAGCTTTTCTCAATCAGAAAAGGTGAACAAATAGTGATCTAGCAATCAAGAAAAATTCATTATTCAAAACTTGTAAGAGTTAACTTCAAAATAGAGTTTGGAGAATAAGCTTTTCAAAAATTCTCTTTACATTCTCAACCTCATTAAGCATTCCTTATGAGAAGTACTTAAAGTGTCTTTATTGCTTGAGTGAAAAAGTTTACCTCCTTTTTAAAGTGTTGTATTTAGTTTGAGCAAACCTTATGTTGGGAAACCTTAAAAACTAGATCTTGCGAAAGGTTTAAAATAGTACTTGAAAACTACTTTGGGTTAAGGTTAAGTAGTATTGTTAATCTACTTGTAAGAGGTTGATAAAGCCTTAGAATCTATCTCTTGTAAAGGCTTAGTAAGCACTCAAAAACTTACTTATGTAAAAGTTGCTGATAGCATCTTAAACTATCAATATAGTTAAGGCTCTAGTATAAACACTAGAGGAGAGGACATAGGAAAGTTGTGTCAACCTTTATAAATCTTGTGTCCTGATTCTTCATCTAATTTCACACTTAGTTTCAATTTTTATTACTTGTCATTGCCCTATTCAACCCCCTTTTAGGGCACAGAAGGACAACAGGTTCGCCCTAATGATTTAGCTAGATGTCATGATGTAATAAACAATCGTTTGACAAAGCCTCCTCCCTTATTTAAGATATACATCAATCAATTCTAGAAGTCCATAATATATGGGACTACCAACTACAATAGCAACAATAGTAAAGCTTTCAAGATTTCAAGCCATGCCTTAAGGATTGACCATCGGTCCATAATATGGAACATCAATGGCAGAGGTCAATTAAATAGAAATTGTACCTTGATGAGCCTCTTCCACTTATGGTGTATGAAGAATAAGCAAAAAGTGATCACACCATGGTTAATGCTTCAAAGGATTGATAGTCAAGTGAACAAGTCAAATGCCTTTGTGATGGCTCACTACATCACAAAGATAGCCAAACTTATGAAGGCCATTCCCCTTTTTGAGGATGAGCTTGAGGACTTTGACTTAATGTTGAAAAAGCTACCTACAAATAAGCTAATATGTGAGAAAATGCTACTAAGCATAGGGATTTTACAAAGGTTAGATAGTGGATTGATTAAGATGATAGTCGAGGAAGGAGTTGCTCCTCAAAAAGATGATGAAAATGAAAATGTTTAGAAGTATATTATGATAGCAATTGCAGCGACAAGTTGTATAGGAACAAGTGAACATGCTTCATCTTTATCATTCCTTAAGTAGAAAGTTCTTGAGAGGCTTGAACAACTCACTACTATTTGTTAGAAAAGTTAAAGGCTTTTCCACTACCCTCTATCAAAAGGTAAACAAGTTGAAATCTCAGATAAATGATGTGGTTTAAACACTAGATTAGATAATTGAGCATTAAATTTACAACCCAAGAGTCTAATTAATCTAGAATAGCCAGTTGACTAGTCTACAAAGAGCTAAGAATCCAAGGATCTTCCCTTCAAGGAACTAGAGGAAACAATAGACCTTACAAATCATCCAACACTTGTAGAACCTATAAAACAAATCCTTACCTCCCCTTCTAGAACCATTCATCCTCATGATCCATCTACATAATCTACTATGCATCTTATAATATTTTTATAAATCATAACAGGTGATGGACTACATCTTATGTGTCCTTTTTGAAATGAACTAGTTTTCCTTTCTTTTCTATGTATTCTTGTATATTCTATGCTAGTTATCTTTACTTGGTATTCATGATCTTTACTTGCTAATTATCTTCTTTTTGATAATGCCAAAGAGGGAGATAATTTTATTTTAATAATATGCATGGAGGTGGAGAAGAAAGAAGAGAGTATGATTAATATGATAAAGAATAATCTCCTTGAGTTAAAAGAGAGATATGATAAATCAATAAGCAATCTTATTAGGTCAAAAGGGAGTTAAGAATTGATAACATGATATGTTATGCTATTAATCTTCTTATCCTTAGCCCTAGAAAATTTGTTTATCATCATAAAAAAGGAGGAGAATGCTAAACCTTCTAGGTTCTAAGTTCTTATTTTTATGATTACAAACAAGACTTAGAACTAATATTTTCCTAAGTTTATTTGTGTTAAAACTTGCAGGTTCATCAATTCCTAAAATTATAATGGGTGGACAAGAATTTTCCTTTAGCACATTTGAGTTAAAAGTTAACTCTCTAAGTATTAAAGAATGAAAGACAAAGCAAACTCAACTAAGTAGAGCAACGAGCATTACCTACTTGCAACAGGCATTGTGGACCTTACAACAGGTGTTACCTATTTGTCAACAAGTATTGGTCAAGTACTTAAACATTGGACAAGTGTTTAGGTCACTCTAGACTCTGCAACAGGTATCGCGATTTCACTACAGGTATTAAATTGGACCTCTAACTAGCGTTGCACTTTCACAATTAGAAAAGTACTTTAGTTTGAGCAATACTCTTTAAACCTCATAACAGGTGTTATCCTTTTACAACAAGTGTTGGAAGAGTGCTCTAGGTTAAGCTATACCTTATAAACCTCTCAATGGGGTACACATAAATACTCAATAGGTGTTGAGATGTTTTCAACGGGCATTATGAGAACTCCAACAGGTGTTAAATCACATTTGTAGTTTTTAAAAAATAGAGCATAAAGACAATAGTTTCTAAAAACTAACAACAGGCATTGATCATACTCTAATGGGCATTGAAGTTAGAATCAACGGCCATTGCTCATGTCCAATGATCATTGAAGAAGAAATGTTTTAACAATTAAAAAAAGGGAAAGGAAGGACCTTGTTACATTAACTCTCAATATTTACTTCCACTAGGCATTTCGATAAAACCAACAACTGTTGAACTTAAAAATTGACTATCAACCACACATTTGCTTAAAATCAACCATGGTTGTTACCTGGGCAATGGGCGTGGAGTTTCTTCAATAAATGTTAGATGCTTATAGCTGTAATGTGAAGTGACAACTCTTCTTTAACGGTTATTCCTTATTCAGCCTATAAAAAGGAACACTTTTAATAAAAATAGATAGAGAGCTATTTAAATAAGTGAGTAAACCATTATGAAAGTAATTCTTAATCAAAAAGGGTTGTTACATTATGAACAAAGAATGGTCTAGCATCCAAAAGACATTCAATAATTAAGCTTGAGAGTAAACTAAAAGAGTTATCTTCAAAACAAAATTTGAAAGACAAACCTCTCAAAAACCTTTGTTACTTAATCACTCACATTAAGCATACCTATGAATGAACATTAAGCATTCATTCTTGCTTAAGTGGGCATTTGTTTATCTTTTCTTAAAAGTATTATAATCTCTTGTTATATAATTGAGTATTGAAAACCCTTTGAAAGCATTTCATGTGCAAGGTTTAAGGTAGTATCTGGAAACTACTTTGGATTAAGGTTTAAGCAGTTCTTCTAAACTACTTGCAATAGCTTAATAGTGCCTAATAATCTATCATTTGTAAAGGCTTAGTAAGTGCCTAGAAACTTACTTGTGTAAATGTTGTAGATAGCACCTTAAGCTATCAAAATAGTGAAGGCACACACACACACACACATATATATGTGTGTGTGTACATACATATGTGTGTATATGTATGTATGTAAGTATGTATATACATACATATGTAAGTATGTACATATATACATATGTAAGTATGTACACACACACACACACACACACACACACACACACACATATATATAATTTGGATTTATTAAAATAAACAAACTTATCTACTACTTATTTAATGAATGATTCCACTTTAGGGCAATTCAATAAAATGTAGCATTAAGTAACCTTATATTCTCGCTTCGTCATGAATCTTATTTTTTCCTTTCAAAATGAGTAACTGGGATGAGTAAATATCGAAAGATTTCCTTGATGTTCTTCCCTCACATCTCATGAAATGTCATCGTTGAGAGGCACTTTTCCAATGTCTTGTGCTTACATGATCCTCGAAGTAGTTCGAACAAAATAATGATGCTTCTTCTACTAAATTTGCATTGCATATTGAACCTTAAACTTCAGCTTTATTTCACATATTATTTTTTAGTCTTCAAAGGTACCTACAACATTATCTGATATATATAAGACAGTGTATATACACATATCAAAATAAAATTATGGAACCTACTCATGTTAGCTATTAATACATTCATCGATATTGTACTAGACCAGTAATCCTTGCTTCATAAGCCAAATGAACCAAAAGATGTTTCATCGAGTCAAAGAAACTTGAAGGAAATATTTAACTCTAGCTTATAAAGAATGATAGGTATTTCTTCCTCAAGTCATTGCATTTTCTCAATGCTTATGACAATAGTAGTTAGATCCTTAAAATAGAGGCTCGATTCTATTAAGGCCTTCAACACATTGCTCGATAGTAATTCACAAAATGCATACATGAATACATGAGAATTGTGATTTTTCATCTTAGACAACTTCAATTTTTATATGTCCATACTTCTAGCCATATTTGACACAAATTTATCGAGAAATATGAGATTCTTTACCCATTCAGGCAAGACTTCTTTCACTCACTTATCGAATGTGTAATAAGCTTTATGGTATTTTCTAGTTCCTATACTCTATTCCAATTCAAGGCGATGACAATATTGACTCAACTCCTATCGAGATTTATTTGTGTCCTTCGTCTTTCCTTCCACATTCATGATAATATTAAACACATTATCAAAAAATTCTTTTCATTATGAATTATATTCAAATTATGTCGAATCAAGTTCATACTCTAATACAACAAATCCCAAAAGATGTTTCTTTTCCTCCATCTACTAGTCCTACTTATTACACCATTTATCTCATTAACATCCTGTTCAGTGACTTTCTTAAGACCTAACTAATCAATCTTGTTCACTATCTCCACTCTCAATTTGACAGGTGGTAAACCTTTGGTCACTATTTTATTCTTAGCGAACAACATTTTGTTCCTTCAAAATGGATGATCTTCTAGTAAAAAATTTATATGGTTGTCAAGCCACGCCTACTTTCTACTCTCTGCAAGAGTAAATAATTATCTAAGCAATAGGGTCAAGTTAACCTTTTATTAGTACTCCACCCTGACAACATATGATATACAAGAAAATCACTTATTGTCCACATAAGAGTAGCCTTTATCTGAAAATTGTGTTTCTTTAAAATATCATATGTCTGCACACCTTATGCCACAACTATTTGAGTTTTGTACTAAGTGGCTATAAAAACACATCCAGCCTATCCTTCAGTTTCTTGGCCCAAGTACTAACAATAATAAGAACATATAGGCATCTTTCATACACAACCATGGTGGCAAATTATATGGTGTGACAATTATGGGCCATAAAGAATATTGTTATCCCAATTGATCAAACAATTGAAACTCATCTGTACAAAGACCTAATCGAACATTCCTAGTTTCCATTACAAAATCTAGATGTGTCTAATTGAAATCCTTCCAAGTAGGAGAATCTGAGCAATGACACGTGACACCCTCTTCAACCTTATGCTCAACAAGCCAATGAATTTCTATAGTTATTGCCTTCAATCCATACAATCTTTGCAATCGAGGGTTAGAGGAAAATAATATATCTTCTTAAGGAATGAGAGTTTTGCATCATTTACCACCTTCGTTATAAGGCCTTTTTTACGGAGCATGACCATAAAACTTGTAACTAGTTAATTTACTATCTTCAACCCAATATATCATGTAACCATTGTTACGACAATGAATCTTTTCAACCAGTAGCCCCATACCTTGTACTAATTTCTTAATGTTATAGAGTTATTGAGTATCAACTATTATTTAATGTAATCTCTTTCATTATTCTAACCATGTCATCAAAATTTCATTTTGACATATGGTGTTCTGATTTCATATGCATCAATTGGGAAATAAGTGATAACTACGAATGTCTTATATAACTCAAATACAAGTCTGCATTTGCAATACTAAGCATGCCGTAAAACTTATGAGCCTCAGGATTCGGTGATTCCTCCACCTTGTTGGGATCAAAATAAGGACATGTTGCATCTAATACTAATGTTTGGTATGGATTTAATGATTTAGCCCTTTTATTGCATCAACTTGATCGTGTAAAGAAAGTAGTAATACATAAGTGATTATAAGATACATGGAATGTTGTGGAAAAAGCCATATTACACATAATTCCTTAAATACATGACCACTCAACCCTATCATAGACCTTACTCATATTTAATTTTAACACACCTTTTTTTTTTAACTTTTAATACATGACCATTCAACCCTATCATAGGCCTTACTCATATTTAATTTTAACACACCTTTTTTTTAACTTTTAATCCAATGTTTCATAAAAAGAAAAATCTCAAAAATAACTACTAATGCATTATTAGTGATCAACCTACCAAGAACAAAAGCGTATTGAGACTCGTGAATAACTATAGATGACATATTTAAGTCTATTTACAAAGACTTTAGAGATTAGCCTATATAACATGTTACATAAAACTAATAGTTCTAAAATCCTTCATTGAATTTGGAGATTGGATTTTTGGGATTAAAGTAACAAAAGTGTAATTTAACCTAGGGGAATGTGACCAGAATTAAGGAAATTGAGCACCAGGGAAATGACTTCAATACCTACAATATCCCAATACTATTAGAAAAAAGAACAAGCATAACATTAGAGCAAGAGACTTACAAAGATACATCTATTTTAAGGTAGAGAGGATTTCTTCATGTGTGAAGGAAGCGAACAAAATCTCAATTTGCTCTATACAAAGGATCATATCAATAACACTTATGGTGTGATCCATGTCCATCGATAGAGAGGATGAGAATAGATCAGTATAATAATTAAGAACAATATTCTTTATAGTTGACTCTCCCTCACACCATACCCTATTCTTATCAAAAAGACCTCCAATAAAATTCCTTCTTCTCTTAGTAGTTGCTTTTCGATGAAAAAATTTAGTATTCTTATCACCCTCCTCCAACCACACAGCCCATCACCTCTGCCTCCATATAACCTCCTCTTTCTATAATAAGCCCTCAGAACACCTCTAATTTTTTTTTAACCAAATCATCATTGTGTCTCTACTTTTCTGGCTCAGACAATAAATGGATATAATGTTACACCCCATGTAAGGTCACATATAAAATCAAGAACAAAACCATTTCTATACAAATGTAGCTTCATCATATCCACTTTTAAAAATATATAGTTTTGACACTTGTTATGGTTACATGGACATCTAATCCTATTTCCATAATTCAGTTCTAGGTGATTGCATACAAATTCAATAAACTATTTCATCCAACTTATAAACTTTGTGTTTAACGGCCTATCTTAAAGCTGCCTATACATCCATGTTGTATGCTTATTATAGCATCATAAATAATGGTGTTTGAGGGCTCATCTAAAAGTATACAGAGCATCTAGAAATTAGAGGATGGATACAGGTGATGAAGGAATGAAGAAAATGGACTAAAAGCAAAATTGTTTAACTTTCAACCAATAGGAACAAGCCACCAATCTTTTGTCCTATTAGAGTAAGAATACAAATTATAATTATCTGCCATTATGGGCTGGTAAAAGAGGAGATAAGGTCAAAATACACTAGATGAATGAGAGAGAGAGCTAAGAAATAAAGAAAGAAAGAAAGAAAGAAAG
>CATIWR010069798.1:0-17186 GCA_949677035.1 Omphalea diandra
TATTTGTGTGTGTTTATATATATATATATATATATATATATATATATATATATATATATATATATATATATATATATATATATCTTTCAAACTAAGGTTACGAGATAATTATAAGGAAAATATTTTTATATTTTAAGTTGAACAAAATTTGTTATATGAAGTGAGGTTCGTATTTTCTTTAAAAAAAAAAAAAGAATTAGAGTTATAACATAGCTAGGAATAACATAGGGAAACCATGCACTTACTCATCACCATATAGTATACAGACTTAATTATTTATAAAAGATATAAGATATATAGACATTAAAATATTGCATTTTTTGTTTTTTGAGAAAACATTTAAGTATTGCATTTGATGGTCAAGAATTGTATCCTAATTAATAAAATAACATATATGACAATGACATACAAAAAGATAATACTAAAGATTTCTATATCATATGGCTTGGTACTTGAACTAAGATGAAATTGAGTTTTGCAAAGGAGCTTTTAGAGCGAAAGGGGGCCTTCCCCCATTACACATGGACATAACTCTCTTTACTACTACTCCAAAGCCAACACGCACATACTTCTTCCCTACCGACCACCGAATTAGCAATGGTCAAGCAACAGCAGAAATAGACATGCATAGCGACAACAATATTAACAACAACAACAACAATAGCGACAACAATCATAGCCACGCATCAACAAGCCGGTCATCGGATTCCGGCGAACCTTGTGGCTCCACAAATAACAAATGGGCTTCAAACCTTCTTAGGGAGTGTGCAAGAGCCATATCGGAGAAAGACTCAACCAAAATCCATCAACTTCTTTGGATGTTAAATGAGCTTGCCTCTCCTTATGGAGATTGTGACCAGAAACTAGCCTCTTATTTCTTGCAAGCTCTATTCTGTAAGGCAACGGAATCCGGCCATCACTGCTTCAAAACCCTAGCTGCAGTTGCTGAAAAGAGTCACTCCTTTGATTCAGCTAGGAAGTTTATACTAAAGTTCCAAGAGGTAAGCCCATGGACAACTTTCGGTCATGTAGCTTCTAATGGTGCAATCTTGGAAGCCTTAGATGGTGAAACCAAACTTCATATAATTGACATTAGCAGCACACTTTGCACTCAATGGCCTACTTTGCTTGAAGCGTTAGCCACAAGAAATGATGAGACTCCACGTTTAAAGCTCACTGTTGTCGTAACTGCTAGCATAGTAAGATCAGTCATGAAGGAAATAGGCCAAAGAATGGAGAAGTTTGCTAGGTTAATGGGTGTTCCCTTTGAGATTAATGTAATAAGTGGGTTAAACAATTTGTCCGAGCTCACTAAGGATGGATTATTAGGTGTTCAAGAAGATGAAGCCATCGCAATTAACTGTATTGGGGCATTGAGATTAGTTGATGTTGAAGAAAGAAGAGCTGTGATTCGAATGTTTCAATCACTGAGCCCTCGAGTTGTTACCATTGTTGAAGAAGAAGCTGATTTTACTAGCTCAAGATATGACTTCGTTAAGTGCTTTGACGAGTGCCTTAGGTATTATACACTATACTTTGAGATGCTAGAGGAGAGCTTCGCCCCTACCAGTAATGAGCGATTGATGTTGGAGAGGGAGTGTTCAAGAAGCATAGTTAGGGTTTTGGCTTGTGATCATGATGAAAATGACGGAGAAGGAGATTGTGAGAGAAGAGAAAGAGGAAACCAATGGTTTGATAGACTCAGGGAGGTCTTTTTGCCGGTCGGATTCAGCGATGATGTTGTTGATGATGTGAAGGCATTACTTAAGAGATATAAAGGTGGATGGTCACTTGTTCAAGCAACTCAAGGAGATGAATCAACAGGACTTTACTTGACATGGAAAGAGGAACCTGTAGTATGGGCTTCTGCATGGAAACCCTAATATTGATCAATTGAAAAAGGTTATGATGAAGTTCATAGCTAGTAGCTACAGCACCATCTCTACACACTCAGCTCAATTCATGAATCAAAGTGGTTATTAGCATGGCAATTTATTCTCAAGTTGGAGGAGTCTGATTATTGCCATGATCAACATTAAATTTGATCATCGTGAAGTTTACCTTTTTCAAGATTTTCCCAATACTTCTCTTCATCATCATATAATCATTCATGCATAATTTGTATTTTATCTTATGTCTAAGTCATTTTCTTTTTTTCTGCTATTTGCTTTATGCTTGGGAGTTTGTGTTGCTTTTTAACTGCTTTTTAGATCATTGTATTTGTTTGAAGGTGTTTGCCCTTGTGTCTCTTTTTTCAGTTCCATTCCACTATTCCCTTTATCCATTTGGATTGCTTGCTCAATTTCTTTCTTCTTTGTAAGATGAAAACAGTGTTACTTCTATATGTATGCATCTAAACTTTATATATATAACATATTATTTCTTTATCCTATCCAAGAATTATTGAATACCCTTTTTTTTCATTCCCTGAACTATATTTTAACAATTTTGCACACCAATAATCAGGAAATATATTGATCATGTATGGTGGGAGTTTGGTGCACAATTTATATATTTCTTTCTTTGTTTCTTTTAACTTGTATATTTTAACTTGTTTCTTAATTATATCTTATATCTATTCAAATTCTTGCTAGAATATTGTCTACCAACCAAGCTGTTGGCATATCCTGGCACCAATTGGTATTCCTACCAATAAGCACTCCTGAAAAGCTAATATTTGTTTATTTATTGATGATTATGGGGGGAGCCTGCAAATCACTTATACGATTTAAGTTGTATAGTTTACTTGTGGAAGAATCATATTATTTCATTATGTTTAGTTGGGATATGCATGGAATCTGATCCTATAATTAAACCCTTTTTATTGATAATACATTTATTATCTATTAGGAAGAATGAGATGACATATTCATAATTAATGCACAACTTAGGTAACTTATTGCTGTAGTCCCAATGTCAAGTTTTCTTGATTATTAGGCTAGTAGGTAGGTGGTAAATGAAGGTCAAAATGCTAATACAGATCAGGTGTGTGAAACTGAACATTCTCTTCAGCATAATAATAAACTAGCTAGGTTCTTGGATCAGTTCCATCCATTGAGACATGACTCTGGTAGAATTATCATGTTGCAATGACACCACTCTATCTAGTGACAACAGTCTAACACAGTGCCCTCCCTCCTTGTGTTCAATTATATATTATCATCTACTATATATATCTTTTTTATTTAGTCTGAATAAATATTTGGTTTTCATATTATTTGATATACCATTTTTTTTTTTTTTTGTTTACATGGGAGGAGCGTCGAACATATGGATCTATACTATAAGTTGAGAGATTTATCTATCAAGAAAGGAACTTTAATGCAATCCGAGCCCATTAAGTTAAATCCGAATGTATGAATGGTGATCATACTTAGCATTTCTTCTACCATTAGGCAAACTCTGAGAGCACCAAATTAATACAAAAGAGGACTAATACTTATAACTCCTATATACACATAACATATGTATATATATAGTTTGTAATTTCCCATTACTCAAAATTCATTGAATTTGTGTCGTATGCATGTTCATAAGCATTTTATTACTGAAAAAGGGAGGTAGAAAAGATGAGGGATTTGTGATGAAAAATTCAAAAATAAAAATAAAATTGACATAAAGTGAGAGGAAAGAGAGGGACCAGGAAGAGACCTTGGTGGCAAACAGACGAGTACCAACTAGATCCCATGTTTGCTTCTCTGTCTAGTGATTTGAATAGCATATTTGCCTTTACTTACCATACGCATGTACTGACTTTAAGCCAACATTATATAGTGGAAAACAACTTTTCTAGATTTAGATAAGACTCGTACTATATTCTTCAAGGACGTTTCTGTGTGTGAACCGATACACAGTACTTACCACGCCCGGGTTAGCTTGCTGGTAAAGATGGGCACCTCTCTCTCTCGGGTGGGCTAACACTTCGACTTTGTTCCCCTCATTCCCAGTTGTCACTTAGGCCACAAATCCTTCAGTTTGCTTCATCCACATCACATGTGCACATATGCACGCATATACTAGCGTTATATACTGATCAAGCTAGCTTTTTGAAAGTTCTGAATACTGAATGAATCATCATCTTTTTTTTTATATTATTTTTATATTTTTTTAAAAAAATTTCAGTTCATTCTTTGTGGGATTTAAATTTTCCAAGTCTAGATAGGGTATGCTATAGTTTATTATTTTATTGTTTTGCTTGTCCTTTGCTGCAGACTTGTAGTGTATAAAAAGCATTTTTCTTGCGCATTGTATATATAATTAAGATTTACTTTGCCAGTTTGATTAAAGGGCTACCACTAAAGGATTTAACAAAACAGGAAATCTCTCAACTAATTTGGTTTCATAATTCAAACCTAAATAATCATAATTATGTAAAATAAGCAAACCTTTTTTCAACACAGACTAATCCTTAAAATTTGCTGTCAACATTTTATTTTTTTAGTTATTCAAATTCAAGATTCTATGGTCATAAAGATTAGAGTCGCAAACAAATCAAGCAATTACATACAATTCAAAGATTTATTTCAACAAAACTCATTTTGAGCTTGTTTATATAATAAATAAATGATTCTTAAGTCTAATTATTAAACTTAATTAACTAATGAGTCAAATCTGAAATATTGATGTGTTCAATTTATTTAAACTTATGATGGACTTGAGTAGTAGGTTCAACTATAAATTCAAAAATAGACTCATTTAAATAACTTGATTATATTAGTAGTATTCATTTATGGGATATGTTTTTTTCCTTTCATTTTTGAATAATATGTTTAAACTAAATACTTATATTTTTAAAAAATTATAAAATAATAATACTTAAAACGATATATTTTATTATACAAAATTATTAAAAAAAGATAGATATTACTTGGCAAATTAGAATGAGTAAAACTAACATTATAATTTAGTAATTTTATGAAAAATTTTAATTTTAATTTAGTATTATTAAAAAATTTCGTCTCGATAAGAATTCGATTAAAATTATGAATTATATATGGATATAATGATGTTCGGTTTATTTTAGTTAATCAATGAATCAAATCCAATTTTAAATTTTAAATTTATTTAATAAATAAATTAAGTTTAAATTAATTCAAGATCGACTTTATTCAATTCAATTTGTAACTCTGATATCATTCAACCATTGACTTGGTAGTATATATATTTTTCTTTTGATAATGAAAGGGGATTAAATCCCCAAAAGCTACCCCAACAACTAAATGATCAAACGAAACACCACAAATATCATGGTCTAATCAAATACATAATGACCAAATTTGATGGTCATCAGTTTAATTTACATAATGACTATACATATGAGGGCCGGAAAAACCTAGATTTTATTATCTCCTATACTTGGAATACAATGGACTGAGGATATATGTACAACACAACCCACTTCTTTTCAATGCATAAAAGTCCAAATGGTATCTTCTAAGGCACCGGTGCACCACCTAATATTCACTTGGATTAATATATGTGACTTCCTATCAGCTAGCTAGACAGTCCCCTGTTGAATGATGGAAAAATAATGTAATTATTAGTCCTAGTAGATATATAAGAATGTTTGATTTCTCCATGCAAATGCAATACACATGTTACATGTATGTATATACATACCCATGACCTAATCAAGATGTCATCTCCTACTTGCTAATAGAAAACTCAAGCCACTAGGCATACGAACGAGCAATATAATAATATCCATGAAACCTGAAAACAACTTAAAACTCATAACGGGTCTGTCCTCCCTCAGCAAAATTTGAGTGATTCCTTAAAACCCATGTGTTCGTTGATAAGTAGCGACCGTATATACTATGTAAATACTTGCACTTGCTGCGAAAAAAATATTACATAATAATTAATATAGAATATATATATATACACACACACACATTAACCTCATTGTTGAATTCTAAAAATTGTAAAAATAAATAAGAATATCTAAGCAATAGCTGTAGAATAAAAGACACTACCAAATTTATTTAGCATAGAGAGCTTGTAATTTCAACAAAATAAAATAAACTTGAAGCAATCAAGTATTTAGTCGCACACCAACAAAAAATAACGTAAGGTTGTAAAGTTCAAAGTGATTGAAAGTGACTGAACTCATAAAAATTAAAGGTAATGTACAACTGACAGGTATTGATGGGTACAAAATCGGCCTAACCACCAAAAATGGCACAAACACAGAAGACAATCGTAGGGATTTTACTTGTTTGAGCCGTAGCTTGATTTGGATTGTAATTCAACAGGATTGCTCATATATGATTCCAATGTTTCATCCTCAGCAATCTTTTCCATCAAACAACACTTGAAGCCATAGACTTTATGAGACAATAAATGAACAAAATACGGGGTGTTGAAGCTATTTTTTGTATTATACATACTCAGAATTGAAAGCTATTGCCCCCTTGCAAATAATTTCCTTCAATTGCTCTTCCCTCAATGACTGTTGCTCAAAATCAAAGGAAAACGACTCGGGGTAGACTGGTTCATCAGCTATGTCATGTAATCTTGCAAGGTATGGGTGTGCTAATGCTTTCTTCAACTGCCAAAGAAAAATGTTTGCATTTAGAAAGAAGGGAATAATATGAATATTTGGCTTAAATATATCCCATTTAGATTTTAATTTCAGGCGGTGGCAAGCACCCATATTTTACTTCCGCAAAGCAAAAAGTTTGTTCTCAGAGGTGATTCCGATTATCAAGCGCAAAGCAATTGTTAGCAAGTTGAACTAAGAACAAATATTAGTGCATAATCAAATGCCACCAATTAATCAAATTCCACCTAATGAACAATAGAACTTCCATAAGATTCTGTTGGTATGGAGAAAGAAACATCCTTCAAATATCCACAATGGCTCGTCAATAGGTTTTACTTACAAACAATTAACCCTTTACTTGCCTACATTAGTTAAACAATGGATTTTGCTATTAACAAACAATATACTGGAGAAACTAATTAATATTAAGGTTTCAAAATGGGGATATAGAACTTCCCAGTAATTCTTGTTTGTGGGATCAAATGTCAACATTTTATCAACAAAGAAGATATTATATTTTTAATTAAAAAATGGAGAAAGGAAGCTTATAGTTCCTGGCGATCCAAACTCGATGTGCAAATGGACAAATATACGCCAAATACTGCCTTCAATTACATTGCAGGGGAAAACAATAATTTAAAAAAAAAAAATCGAATCCTCATGTGAGTTTTAACATAAAAATTATACAAAAAAAAAAAAAAGAAAAAAGAAAGGATTCTTATGCAGTAGCAGTCACTGATGGCATTTTTTTTAATATCTTATATGATGATAAAATATGGAGAGTTGTCTCTAATTCTTGCGTTATTATTATTATTGTAGTGAGCTTGAAAATGGTGATTTTTTACTGAATGAAAAAATTACATAATTATAATTGATAATAAAAAATAGTCTTTTTATCTCATTGGTAAATAATTAACATGAAATTAATTTCTATTAACTTGAATAAATATGTAATTCTTGATGAAATAGAAAATATGAAATCTTTAATAGAAGAAGAAAATATTTAAAATAAGAAATTCTCAATAAAAATAGAAAATACAAAATCTTAAAACATTTTAGAATTTATTAATAAAGCATTTTTATTCACTAACTTATTTCGTTATGCTGTAAAACTTATTATTATAATTATTAAACCAAAAAAATAAGAGTGCAACTAATAAGAATCTTGAAACTACAATGACCAAATTAAAATTAAAAAATGCAAGTATATGGGACATTGAATTTCTTAAATTAAACCTCAAAAACTTAAGTGTATAATCTTAAAAATTTAAGAATGTACAACACTTCAATAGTATAAGTAAATTAAAAATATTAAATAAAGAAATAAAGAATCTTAAATCTGTACTATTTTCAAAAGCTTTATGCTTAAATACTTCATGTTTTTTTCCTAAATATAGAAATATTGAATTATATAATTATAGATTCAAAATCATATTTTTTTTATAAATTTATCAATAAAATATGTATTTAATAAGAAGTTGCATAAAACAAAATGATATAATAATTTTATCTATAATTACACTAATAATATGTAAAAGTGAGGATAGTGATGAGAGATTGACCATCTTCCGTACGCATCATATCTACAAAAATTTCAATGATAGAACGATAGTATATCAACCATCTCTTTTGCTCTCTATGAATTTCTTCACAGCAACAAAATGCTTGCCAAAGATATATAGATGATTGATTAATCCAACTACACAATCAAATAGTTGCAAGAATTCACATATAAAACATAGATAATATGATAACAGGATTCACAAAAAAATCTTGGAAATATTATCCAAAAATTTTTACAAAGGTGAAAAAAAAAATTATCAAATGAAATAAAATCTGAAAAGAAAAAGAGAAAGAAATAGTAGGCATGACAGTATAGTTCTTACCAAACAGAGGTCCAGCCTCCTTTTCTTAGCAACCAAACAGAGGTCTTGCTCATGATAATAGATATGAAAATAGTTCATCTGCAGATTTTTGCAGAAAATGAAAAAAAAAATTATCAAATGAAATAAAATTTGAAAAAAAAAAGCCCAAAAAAAGAAAAAGAAAGACAAAAGAGTGTTTGATTAAAAAAATCGAAGGAGCATAGAGTTGAGAATCGAAAGACATAATTTTCTATAAATAAATTCCTAAAAACTGCAAACTTTTCTTTTTATATAGAGATAGAAAATTATGATTCTAATAGCAATTCAAGAAGATCCAAGAAGAAGACTTTTTAATATATATAAAAAAAGGCTAGAAATAAATACTTATCATCTTTGACTGATAACACATAATTCAAATAAAATAAGATATCATTTTATAATAGAAAAACTTCCAAAATTCTAGAGACTAACCAAAAAGTTGTGATAAAGAAATGCTCTGGGCTCCCAAGAAAGAATTTTAGCCAACTGTCCTCCTCTTTCCCCAATCCATCACCATCTCTGCCTCAATCCCAGCAAAACAATTTTGAATGCAAAGCAAAAAATTATCTAAATTATCAAGTAAATAGAAAGGAAAACTGTAGCAGAATAGAAAATAATAATAATAATAATAATAATAATAATAATAATAAAATACCTCTCAACGGCTATATGGCAGTAGGAAATGGAGAGATTGTTAGTTTAAAAGAATACCTCTCAACGGCCATACCTTACTCTACACAAAATTGAATTTTTTGTCTCAAAGAATATTGTTAATTAGAGACATAAGCTTGTCATATGGGTCACCATGTTTGAATCTAACATCAATATTCAAATAATATATGTCTGAATCCAAGCATCATGTGGCTTGCACTACAGATGCCTTATAGAAATTGTACATATTCAACAAATTATTAATGACTAACATTACTCAACAGGCGCTTATGATGGAAATAATGAATGGCCTAACTTACTCAACATATCTTTTTTTTTTTCCATTGATTCACTTCATAGAACAACCAAATGAATAACATTCAGAGGATAATCTTGTTACACTTCAAATTCAGCATTCTTAAACACCCATCAACTCCTTGCAAACAAGTATAAGTAGTACAAGCACACCAGCAAAAATGATTTAAGAATTTGTCTAATATATCCAAGATCCTCCAAAAACATTGAACCATCTATGAATAGTTTATTTAATCACTTAGAAAGAAAAAGAACAGAAACAAAATAAAATTGTGCATTTTAAGGTAGTTATCATTGCTAGCATCAAATAATGTCTCCGAAGATGAATAGAACAACATGTTTTTCTGTAGATTGAGAAGCTTTAACCTAGATTCATTTAATTCCTAATCACAACAACACCATTTTAGTCCACTCTAGCTCTGCTAAGATTTAGATGAAGTGAAGAGGAATAATTACCTCAAAAAATAGATGGGTATTTATAGGACAACCTCGGTCAACTAAGTAGTGTTCGAACTGGCCCACGACTAACAAAGTGCGCCACTGTTCCATCGAAAACCATATAAGGAATATATCCAAATTCACAATCAGGAACCTGTAATTCGCGACCGCGACCTTACAACAATGATGGATGAAGTTAGGACAAAAGAATTCGTAAAGGAAACCATAGTCACGATCTAGCCAAGGGGAACTTGACTAACACACGGAGGAATTCGCGGTGATGTTCACATCCTATCTCGCGATCATGAATTTCATAGTTACAAAAAGGGAACCAAGTTTGCAATCATAGCACGCCAAGTGTCTAAAGCAACCGTTGAAATATCAAAATTCACGAGGGCAAAACACTTGTCGCGACATTAACCAAAGAAGGTATTTTTTCCTCATCGAACAAAGGAATTTGCGGCCTTAGTCTCGCCCAAGAAGGACATCAATCGTGACCATGACTTTTGGTTGAACAATGGAACACAACGACTATATTTCTTGGAGCACCAATTGCATAATGACACGTGGACTAACCATTAGACATAAAATAGGGTTCTCTACCGCAATTTCAGGCTTTCCAATGCAAATTAGAAAATCATGACCACGAAATGTCAGTCACGAATGCGACTTCTGTCTGATAGACATTTAATAAAAATCTGTCTAGCTTCCTTTAGAGATTTAGCGATAGTTTGTGAGTAACGTCTCTTTGGTGGATGTTGGCTATAAATACTCCACCAAACATATGTAAATAAAAGAGAATTTCATTTATTGTAACCAAACTCTTGCAAATTTGATTCATAACTTATTATTCTTTGTGAATTCTCGATTGTTTGGTGCAGTATTAAACACCTTTAATTAAGTTGAGAGTTAGCCTAAGCTTTCAAAACTCTTGTAAAGGTTGAAGTGTGAGTCTGTCTAAAACACTTGAGTGAGATTTTATGTGAGCCTAAAAAAACAAAGTGTAAGGGTTTTGTGTAAACCATAAAACACAAATTGTATAAGTTAGGTGTGAGCTTGGAAACACCAATTTTAGCTGAGTGAAATACCCAACTGTGAAGAAATGGGGAGTGGATATAGGGTTTATTAACACCCGCCACTATAAATATCTTATCTTTATTGCTTTTGTTTATTCTCAATTCTCTTAACACCTAACCTTCCTTCAAAAATTTTTTAATCTTCCACCAATTCAACCCTCCTTTTTGGTGCACAAGAGCCAACACCAGTCGTGGCCATGACCTCCTCAACTTCATTGTCAGTATTTCCCACTTTTGAAGAGCTAGACATTTTAAAATCAGTTACTCTAAGGTGTTAGCAGGGAGTCGAGGCCAGTCACGTGGGTCTGCTGAATCGGGCAATCTAATTTGTGGCCACACCGGATTACTCGAGCCTTGGACCAAAGGTTAAGTTGAGAAAAAAAAGTGCAAGACCTTCGATAAAAATCTAAACAACCCAAACTAAAAAGCAAGTAGGGAGAGAGAAAGATGAAAAAGAGGAACATAGAAGGAAATGTAAGGGGCGACAGCTAAGAAGGGAGAAATCAAAAGTAAAGATTATGTTGACTAGGGCAACATATCATTTACCCAAAAATACAAATGTAACCTTGTAAATTAATCAAAATGATGTCGTATAGCCAGAAGCGTACTCTGAGGCAAAAATAACGTTGAAATGACTTTAAAACCCATTAAAATATCCTCAAAAATAGAATACCCCCCGCACTAAAACTAAAAGTGGTGTCATTTTTTCAGAAGATCTAGAGATAGCTAAATGACAAAGAAGGACAACATTTGCTTGAAATTACAAAATTACCACTGTAAGATTGCACTGTAGAAATCTTGGGTAATCTTTATATATATTATATAAATGCCATGCAAAATTATCACAATCTACTTTGGTAGCACCTTAATCAATTCCTTAGATCCACCCACCCTTTTTTTCCTATCCATCTAATTTTTAAAAAAAAAATGGAGTATCACAAGCTACTTCTTGTTTTCTTAATTCAATCTAAATCTAACATATTAAAGTCAGTTTTAATAGATTGATTATTCTAATTTTTCAAATTATATTTTTTAATAAAAATTAATTTGATATATCATTATCTAATCAAACAAAGTAATAAATTTGTTTTCATAATAAAAAATCACATATTTCATTAACAAATGATCATAAAAATACTATCTTTAAAATTCAATAAAATAGTTTTTTTAAATATTTAAAATATATTCAGAATAAATCTATCTTCAAATAATACATTCAACTACAAATCTATTTGAACATATAAATTTACAAATATTATTAACCTAACTTCTAATGAGTTCTTTAATACTAATACTTTATTAAGTTAATGGAGATTTGAAACTTATTTGTTAGCCTAGGGCACCAAGAAGGGCGTTGAATTGGTGTTTAATTTAAAAATTAAAAAGAGGGTTAATGTGTTTAAGAAGATGAGTAGGAGAAGAAAGAAATTGACACAAGTGTTTATAGTAGTTCGGGTGTTAACTAACCCTACATCCACTCTCTAATTCTCTACAATTAGGTATTTCACTCAACTCAATAAGTATTTTCAAGCTCATACCAAACTTTTACAACTTGTGTTTATGACTCACACAACAACCTTATACCTTGTGTTTTCAAGGCTCACACTAAAACCTCTCACAATGGTGTTTATTGCTCATACCAAAATCACAAACACATAAATAAGAACTAAAAATTGAGTAGCAAGTTAGCAAGAGATTAGTTACAAATTAATGAATTCTCTTGCATTCACCTCTGTTTGGTGGAGTATATATAGTTCATATCCACCAAAGAGATGTTAGTCTTAAACTATCAATAAATCTCCAAGATATGTTAGGCAGATTTAGCATTAACTTCTTGTCAAGTGGAAGTCGCGGTCGCTACTACCATTTCGCGATCGTGAATTTTCATTTTCCATTATGGAGCCAAAAATTTCAATGGAAAACCCCTTTTGTGTCTAACGGCTAGTCTACGTGTCAGTTGTCCATTGATTGTCCAGGAAAATATAGTCGTTGTGTTCTAACCACTATCAAAATTCGCGGTCGTGAGATACCTAAGTCTTGGTCACGATTGAGACCGCGAATTCTTCTGTTTGGTGAGGAAGCTTTAATTCCTTGAGTCGCGATCACTACCAAATTTTTGCCCTCACAATTTTTGATCTTTCAACAGACACCTGAGACACTTAGCACATTGTGGTTATGGTTTTGGTTCCTCCATTATCACTATGAAAGTCGCGGTTGCGACCCTGGCGTGACACTCACCATGAATTCCTCTGTGACTAAAGCTTTGCAGTCTTTGGATGGTTAACGGCAGCAAAATAGTCTGTGAATTCCTCTGGGCTAGCTTTATTCTTTCTTGTGATTGATTCGCATTCGCGATTTACCATACACACACCGCGAATTTGGATCATCTTTACATTGTTGGAGATTTTGAATTTCATCCTACTTCCAACGAAAAATCTAACTTATAATTTGTAAAATAACACTTATGAAAATATTAGAACTGATCAATCTCTATTGTCAAGATCAAAAGAGGTTCATGACTTAGGTTAAACCAACCTAGTCCAACATTATTCATAATGTTAAAGTATTATTCTAGAATATCAAGATTGTATATCATAATATCCTTATAATTATGTCTAAGATATGATTGTATATTTTGTTTCTTATTTTATACTGTTGTAACTCTATAAATAGAGCCCTAATTTTTTGTATAAAATACATCAATAATAAACACATTTTTCTTCAAGATGGTATTAGAATTTCTCTAAATTTTTTAAAATAATTTATGGAGAAGTTTTCTATTCTATAAATTATTGTGTTTGACTTTATTTTATGTCCTACATCTCTATTGGCTTCCTTTTTTTTCTGGCAATTATGGTCTAATCATATGCTATTCCAATCCATGCTCATGGTCTGGCCTCTAATCAAATCGGTTCAGCAAGATTAACTAGTTTAGTGATTTTATGATACATTTTCAAAAAATTTAGACCGACTCTTAAAATTTTTAGGTCTTCTAAATTCATTTTTATTGTTTATTTTTGAGTTATAGATTTGGTCTTCTACTTTCTACACCAATTTGGTTCTATTTTTGCACAAATGGTAATTGAAAATTTCCAGTACACTTGTCAACTAGTGTTGTAATCCATCATTATTATGTTTAATGGCACCAATTATGATTTATGGTCCCAATAGATGTGTAGTTTTCTAAAAGATTATCTCTATGACGTTATGTGACTAATAAAATTTCTCAACTTATGATGAATGCTGATGAAGATTATACAAAATTTGTGGTCGTCTTTGATGATGTGCATCAATTTCAGCTTTATAATCGTCTTCACCAACTTCAACAATAACCTCATTAGACTTTTATAGATATGTTTTCGAACTTTAAATAATTTAAGATCAATTAGCCACCTGTGATCCTAAGTGGCCTGATTTTGCTTTTGCTAATTTTTATTTGGATCTAAAGATTGTTAACATGTTTGGCATCTTCTTATGGCTCTTCATTCAGAATTTTGAGTTTGTTAGTGTTTCACTTTTTCATCACACTTCTTTGCCCAATTGGATATTATGATTCGAGAATTACTTTCTGAAGAAACTCGTCTCAACACACTTCATGTAAAATGATCCTTGTCATCTACTTATAGCCATCAGGTCTTGCTCTTTCTCCTCATGTCTCTCAACCTAATGTTGTTCTGGCTACTACTGTGGATTTTTCTCACATTATTACTTTTAACTATTGTAAGAAACCTGGTCATATTGAGGTTGGCTATCACAAATAAACTCAAAATCGACCAACTTCTAATTTGATAATACCGCTACTTCTTCTATAAGCACTATTAAACTTAGATGTTTTTCCACTGTTGTTATTGTTGTTGAGGGCTCTTCTAATATTGCCTCTCTAAAATTCAGACTTTAGGACATTCAAACAATTCTCCAACTGTTACCATCTCTTTTTGTGGTTTCTTATTTATCTATTCTCTTTGTTACTCTAGGTATTCCTTCATGGTGTTTTGATTCTGCTTGTTACAATCACAAGTATTTGATTCTTCCCTATTTTCTTCTATGTATGTTCCTATTGTTACACTTATTGTTCATACTACTAATAGTTTTGCTTTATTTGTTACTAAAATAAGCACTATCTCCATATCTAATATGTCTTTATTAAATACTTTCCTTGTTCCCAAATTTTTCTTGAATCTCATTTTTGTTGACCAATTATGTGAACTTGGTGTTGACTTATGTTTTTTGAGTAATGGTTGTGCAAGATCTACAAAGAAAGGAAATTCTTGGGATAGGGTCTAAAGTGGGTCGATTGTTTGAGCTTAATTCTATTTATTTACCATTCGGTTTTGTTGTTCTATCTCTTCTACTATTTGACATTCTCATTTAGTACATGTTTCTAGTTCTAAGCTTAAATCTTTAATTTTCTATAGTTGTTTAGGCAATGTTAACAATGATTATCTTTCTTGTTAGTTATCCAAACATCATGCTTTGCCTTTTGGTTCTAGTGATACCTTCTCTATTGCAACTTTGAGTCTAGTTATTTTCTAGTCGAATCAACTTTGAGTTATATTTTTTGGAGTGGATTTGGGTTAGATTGATTTAAGTTACAAGTAGATTGAGTTGAATCATTGGGTGAAGATATAGAAAATTTTGAGTCATTTTATATGTTGAATCAAATTAGTTCATATCATTCATAAATTTGACTTTAAAAATAAAAATATATTATTTTAATTTTAAATAAATTTTAAATATTTTAAAATTTTAAATTAAATCATTCAAGTCGACTCAGTGGTTAGATTAATTTTGATTGATTTGTGAATCAAATTAGGATTGTATCAAATTTTGCTCCTTAAGTCTTCAAGTCATAATTAAAAAAAATTAAAAGCTTGTGATAAAAATAATAAATTAAAATATTACAATATTATACAATTTATATTTGCATGTTCTAACTTTTTTTTGGGTAGATTTTTGGAGATTGTAGAGTTTTTTGAGTAATTAAAAAAAAAGCGGCATTATGTATTGATAATGCTTAAAAAATAATTTAAAGAAAAAAGTGAGAAAAAATGAATATTTTTAAAAAGTTTAAATATTATGTGGTCAATGATAAATAAAATAAAACTTTTTAAAACTATAAAGTAATAAGAAATATTTATAAATTAACTCAAGTGAGAAACACATCAAAAGACAAAAAGTTATGATGGATTAAAGTATATATCCAAATATATCAACTGAAATATATATAGATTATACTGCATAATATATAGAAAAACATAAAGAATATGTGAAGGAGAGAGAGAGTAGATACAATAAGAGAAAATAAAAATAATTTTTTTTAAAACATACATATGAAGAGTAGTTATAGTGATTAAAAAAAGGGAAACATATAATATGGAAAGATAAAGTCTAATACTTATTTTGGTTAAATAATAAGAAAACAAATGACTAACACTTAAGTTATTAAAAAGATTAAAAAGAGAAAACTCTCTTTTATGATCTCTATTTAGAGTTTACCAAATCAAAATTTTCAAATTGTCTTTAACAAAATGAAATTAATCTCAAAATCCCATCATTGATTTTAAAACTATTTTGGCTACCCTTTTAATTAAATAAAAATAATTATTTACATATTAATTTAATAAAAACACAAACTATAGACTCAAAATTAACTTAATTGATTGAATCTGAAAGTTCAATATCATATGACTTTATTTTTTTTAATAAATTCCTTTAGTTAAAATCTTTGATTTATTTGTTTGTTCAATTAGTTTAATTAAGCAGAACAAAAAGCACAAATTTTAAAAAATTAGAATTCAAGAATGCTTTTCAATTATGAATTTCTAATCAGAGTTGAAATTTAAAAGTAATATAGATAAATAAGTTTTACCCCTCTTTCCAAAAAAAATCACTAAATAGTAATCAATATTAATAGGGGTGACAAAGGGTAGTTTAATTTTGAATAAAACTAAAAATTAAAATTTTAAAATACGAAGTCAATCAAATTATTTTCAATATAAAAATTGAAGTAGATCAAATTAATTTATTTTCAATTTATTTATAGTTCAATTTGATTTTTTAAGAAAAGTTATTTTAAAATATTTTAATATAAATAATTGTTGAACTAGGATAATTAATCCTAGGTTTAAAACCTCTTTTGATCTTGACAAAGTAGATTGATCATCACTAATGTTTCAAATAAGTGTTGTTATTGCAGAATTGAATCAATCCCTCAAGAAGAAATGAAGAAGTTGATGAATTCCAAAGTAGCATGAAAAT